>SMSR01013976.1:0-13654 GCA_019453355.1 Ceratina japonica
TTTCATACGTTTTGAGCCACTTAGGGGCCATTTTCCGTCTTCACGAAGTCATTTCTTACGTTTTGAGCCAATTCGGGGCCATTTTCCGTTTTCACGAAGTTATTTCATACTTTTTGAGCCACTTAGGCGCCATTTTCCGTCTTCACGAAGTTATTTCATACGTTTTGGCCATTTAGGGGCCATTTTCCGTTTTCACGAAGTTATTTCATACTTTTTGAGCCACTTAGGCGCCATTTTCCGTCTTCACGAAGTCATTTCATACGTTTTGAGCCACTTAGAGGCCATTTTCCGTCTTCACGAAGTTATTTCATACGTTTTGAGCCACTTAGGGGCTATTTTCCGTTTTCACGAAGTTATTTTATACGTTTTGGCCACTTCGGGGCCATTTTCCGTCTTCACGAAGTCATTTCATACGTTTTGGCCATTTAATGATGAACTATAAGTAAAATTGCAGACAAGTTCTCTTTAAATATTTCCGCGAAACGAGTGAATGGTAAAAACGAAGTATAATGGAAGATTTCCCGGTCTGAATCGGCGAGGAGATGAAGCGCTAAGAGGTTACAGTTGATCCATGAATGAAATCTGTTTCTGAGATCAGCGCGGGGCCTTTAATGGGACGAGTGCGTTAGGTTTGATTACCAGGCCTAACGCGGCGACCACTGATTCCATCAATTCCCGGCCAGCCTGTCTCCGTCATTATATCATTACACCTCCGCTACCGCGTGGTATATCTCTCGACTCTTTCTGCCGATCTACTGGGTGAATCGGTAAAACGGTCCTCGCGTCTTATCGTCGGAATTTGTCCGCGACGGGTCGGTTAATCGGTTCTGGCTAATAAATTTGATAGCGGACGGCCAAACAACGTCCGTAATTGTAATAATTGTACAGGCAGATATTCAACGGTAATTGGTACAAGCTTCAAGGATTGGAATCGCGACAGGATAATTGCATAATTAGAAGCGAATCGTCTGTATTATTCAACGTAAATTGTACAGATCGATGTTACGGAAGTTTCGCGGAAAACCCGAAGTCGGGAAACCCGAAATCATCCGGCTGGTTAACGATCGACGCCGATTTATCGCCGATCGTTTCTATAATAATACCGCCTATTGACAATTAATTACTATTGGAAGAGACCGATTCGAGGGAGCCGGGAGATCGGTATCAAACAGGGAAATGATTATACTCTCGCAATTAAATCAATTCATTTCCGTTCTTACGGAGATTATTATTATATAATTCCTTACCTGTTGTTGCTATCAAAAAATGTTTCAGACAAAAGTTATAGCTCTTCTCATTGGCCACCGATATGGTTCTATTCATTTTTTTCGTAGGTCCATCGGTTTTCCGGAAAATTGTATATTTCTGTCAAAAGTGACTGAATATCGTTAACGTGATAGTTTTTCGCTGTTAACTCGTTAAATACTAGAGTTAGCGAAAAATTGTATAGGACCTTTTCTACTGGTGATAGAAGCGCCGACAACTTTTATTCGAACCATTTTTCGAAATACCGGTCATTTAGTGAGATATCTTCTTATTAATCGCAGATACTTCGCTGACACGCTCGCCCACAATGAGAACGGGGGTGGAACGGGCATCCACCGCGTGGAGGCGACCGCCACTCAGCAGCAACCACCGTCTCGACTGGCGTCGCCGATTACCCAAAGCCATCCGGTCTCGAGTACGTGCACGTCCGGCACGACGACCGTCGCGCCGAACGGCGCCGCTTACAAGGATCCGCAATCGTACGTTCACCCGTAAGTCCGTCCAATTTAGAGCCATTTGTAATTCGCGTTCCTCAATTTCTTATACAACCCTCNCTACTGGTGATAGAAGCGCCGACAACTTTTATTCGAACCATTTTTCGAAATACCGGTCATTTAGTGAGATATCTTCTTATTAATCGCAGATACTTCGCTGACACGCTCGCCCACAATGAGAACGGGGGTGGAACGGGCATCCACCGCGTGGAGGCGACCGCCACTCAGCAGCAACCACCGTCTCGACTGGCGTCGCCGATTACCCAAAGCCATCCGGTCTCGAGTACGTGCACGTCCGGCACGACGACCGTCGCGCCGAACGGCGCCGCTTACAAGGATCCGCAATCGTACGTTCACCCGTAAGTCCGTCCAATTTAGAGCCATTTGTAATTCGCGTTCCTCAATTTCTTATACAACCCTCAATGGCCATTATTCGTAGAAACGGCCATTGGTTCCTTCCATCAATTTTTATTAATTACATTTTTTATTATACAAGTAGTATTGTTGAATTATTATAGACAATGTCACTGTCGATTTATGGCAATTTTATTCGAAACTTTTAGTCATGCGTTGCCTGAGAGTCCACCTGACAGCGGCAGCGAACCGCCATACTCGCCACCAGGCCACAACGACACTCAACACGTCCACTCACCACGTAAGTCACAGTCACTTCACTATTCTAGTAATTATCGCTAGATTTCAAGGATTTATGGTGAATATCCTTAAAATTCTTGCAGACCAAAAGGTAGCTCTGCCAGAGATGCTGCTGCACCACCAAGGCAACCCGGCCTACCCCCCAAACCTGCTACCATCCTCACCCAGAACCTTACCAAACCCCGCAGACCCGATGCTGCTAACTCACTCCGTGTTGACTTCGCACCTCGCCCCTGGGACGCCGGGTATTCAGTCCCAGCAACAGAATCTGGTGCCTTTGCCTCACGAACACAGCCCTGGCACCATCAACACCTTGTACCCGTCGCTGCAATCCGCGCCCAAGAAGAGGAAACTCAGTCAGGACGGTCTTGTTCATGTGAAGCAGGTGCAACGAGTAAAATGTTTTATTCATAATTATTCTAATTAGCGAATAGCGACGGCGTTAAGTTATGTCTCTAATTTTATATAATAAGTATAGTTGGTATATGAATGGTTTCGTAGGAACCGGAGTTGGGGACTGTGGAACACAGCTGCAGCAGCAGTAGTGCGGTTCTTGACGGAGACGAGGTCACGGATAGCAGCTACATCGACGCCAGCTACCAGTGCATCCGGTTTCATCCGTTTCAACAGACTTCCTGGCACGTCCTCTGCGACCATAATCTAAAGGAGCTGCCGGTGCCTCATTACAGGGTCGACGCTGACAAGGGATTCAATTTCAGCAACTCGGACGACGCGTTCGTTTGTCAAAAGAAAAACCACTTCCAGGTAAAAAGGACCACGATTAAAATTCCTTAACGAGTTCTAAATAATAAATTATGCATTAAAAAATTCTTTCTGGATGTCCTGTATTTTCTTTTTTTTTCTTTTTGCTCTTTTTTGACGGGATTGTAATTGGAGAATAATTTTTTAGATCACTTGCCACGCGCAGCTGCAGGGAGAGGCGATTTTCGTGCGGACTGGCGAAGGTTTGAAAAAGATAAGTAGCTTTCAGCTACACTTTTACGGGGTGAAGGTGGAGTCGCCGACGCAGACGATCAGGGTCGAACAGAGCCAGAGCGACAGGAGTAAGAAACCGTTCCATCCTGTGACGTAAGTCTGACACTGATCTATTTATAGACTGCGAACTTTATGCAATTAAACGAATTATATTTATTAATATTTGTACCATTCAATTTCTGATTTATACTGGTACAAATATTATATGTATAATTATCATAGTATATGCATAAAGGAAATTGTTATTAAATTTTGTGCGGCATGAAGTTCTGCAGTCTGTCATTGGCGGAGTTATTTTTCTGTTTCCCATTTGGATAAGAACTGTTTTCTCACGTTTCGGAACCTTTAGTGCGAAATTCTGATTAAATTCGTCTCTAGCAACCGTAAAATGGTCGCATTACGCTAAAGTAGAGCCGGTTTCAGGGTGGAGCTCGGCGGCGAACGGGTTACGAAGGTAACCGTTGGCCGTCTGCACTTCAGCGAAACGACCAGCAACAACATGAGGAAGAAGGGGAAGCCAAATCCCGACCAGAGATACTTCCATTTGGTCGTCGGACTGCACGCCCACACAGCGGACCAGGCTAGCTACCAGGTCGTAGCTCATGCCTCCGAGAGGATCATCGTCAGGGTGACTGTCTTCAAATTTTTATAACATTTATTATTATTATTTTGCACATTCAATTGATAATATGCTATAATAGCTATTTTGGTCCCTCAAAAGCGGGACTAAAATGGCTCTTCTTTCCCGGAAATGCGGGAATAATCAACGACTTTACTCCCTTGTATAATCTACCAGAAGAGTTTGTCATTGAAAAATTTATTTATTTATTTATTTCACGGGTCAATTGGCCGTTTACAAGTGCAGTGAGAATAAACGAGCAGATAAAAGAAAAAAAAAAGATAGTAAAAGATTTACGTTGATGAAAAATTGATGGAAAAATAATATTAGGCGAGCAACCCTGGACAGTTCGAGTCTGAAGGCAGCGGGGTGGGTGCAGAGGGTGGCTGGCAGAGAGGAGCTGCACCTGACAGCGTCTACCATGCTGGCCGGGTCGGGATTAACACAGACAGACCTGACGAAGCTCTTGTCGTTCATGGGAACATGAAGGTATCATCAAACTCTTACTCTTCTTCATTTATCTATCTCTTCATTTTGACCTTCCCTCTCAAAATTCACTTGGACCATTTTGGTATCTCTCCCTTCCATCTTATCCATCTCTTCATTTCCACTAGATTCCCAATTCTAGCGTTAAATAAATTACTGACACACATCTGTTCGAAAAATTCGGAATCTCAGATTCGAGTAGATATTTCCAAGCTCCATAATTTGGAATGTCCAGGTGACGGGTCACATCGTGCAACCGAGCGACGCGAGGGCGAAGCAGAACGTCCAGGAAGTGGACACTCGCGAGCAGCTGAGGAACGTGCAACAACTGCGAGTGGTTCGTTACAGATACGCTCCAGAATTCGCCCAACATTCCGGTTTGGGCATCAAGCAACAGGAGGACACGGGGGTCATCGCGCAGGAGGTCCAGCAAATACTACCGGAGGCTGTCCTCCCGGCTGGGGACATCGTTCTACCCAACGGACAGAGGATCGAGAACTTCCTCGTCGTTAACAAGGAGAGGATCTTCATGGAGAACGTGGGCGCTGTCAAGGAACTGTGCAAGGTATCTGCACTTCATTACAGTAAAAATTGTCTCCCACTTCATTACAGCAAAAAGTGTCCAGCAATTTTAGAGCAAAAATTGTCTGGCACTTTATTACAGCAAAAAGTGTCTGGCAATCTGTCATTAGAGCAGAAATTGTCTGGCACTTCATCATCTCAAAAATTGTCTGGCACTTCATCATCTCAAAAATTGTCTGACATTTCATCATCTCAAAAATTGTTTGGCACTTCATTAAAGCAAAAATTGTCTAGCAATTTTGGAACAAAAATTGTCTGGTACTTCATTAGAGCAAAAATTGTCTGGCACTTCATCATCTCAAAAATTGTCTGGCACTTCATCATCTCAAAAATTGTCTGGCACTTCATCATCTCAAAAATTGTCTGACACTTCGTCATCTCAAAAATTGTCTGACACTTCGTCATCTCAAAAATTGTCTGGCAATTTTCGAGCAAAAATTGTCTGGCACTTTATTACAGCAAAAAGTGTCTGGCACTTCATCATCTCAAAAATTGTCTGGCACTTCATCATCTCAAAAATTGTCTGACATTTCATCATCTCAAAAATTGTTTAACACTTCGTCATCTCAAAAATTGTCTGGCACTTCATCATCTCAAAAATTGTCTGGCACTTCATCATCTCAAAAATTGTCTGACACTTCATCATCTCAAAAATTGTTTGGCACTTCATTAAAGCAAAAATTGTCTAGCAATTTTGGAACAAAAATTGTCTGGCACTTCATTAGAGCAAAAATTGTCTGACACTTCATCATCTCAAAAATTGTCTGGCACTTCATCATCTCAAAAATTGTCTGGCACTTCATCATCTCAAGAGTTGTCTGACACTTCGTCATCTCAAAAATTGTCTGGCACTTCATCATCTCAAAAATTGTCTGGCACTTCATCATCTCAAAAATTGTCTGACACTTCATCATCTCAAAAATTGTCTGGCACTTCATTAAAGCAAAAATTGTCTAGCAATTTTGGAACAAAAATTGTCTGGCACTTCATTAGAGCAAAAATTGTCTGACACTTCATCATCTCAAAAGTTGTCTGGCACTTCATCATCTCAAAAATTGTCTGGCACTTCATCATCTCAAGAGTTGTCTGACACTTCGTCATCTCAAAAATTGTCTGGCACTTCATCATCTCAAAAATTGTCTGGCACTTCAGCATCTGAAAAATTGTCTGGCACTTCTAGAGCAAAAGTTGACTGTCTTAATTATCTTAAAAAATTGTCTGGATGAAAATTAGGTGACGGACAGCTTGGAGACGCGAATCGACCAGCTGGAGCGGATAAACAAGCGTCTGGCGAAGCTGAAGAGGGGCGACAGCCTGAAGAGTTCGATTAGTACAATCTCTAGTATATCAAGTAACAAATACTCATCATCTATCAATAGTAAAAGCACTGTACAGGGAAAAGGGAAGAAGAGCGATCGCGATGACGAGCTGCTCTGCAGCAATAAATTTATCCAGATCGTCATCGTCATCCTGATCCTCATAATGGCCTTCTGGTAATTAAAACCAAATCAATCTCTGATCCAAAAACTAATTTAACATATTCAAAATTAATTGACATAATGAATTAATTGATATTTTGCCCGCAGCTTAGTGGCGATGGCAACGCTGTATTTCTTAGAGTACCAGAAGCGAAGCAGTCTGGAGTGGTCAGCGGTGGCCAGCAACGGGATGCTAGCGATCAGACCGGTTCACCCGTCGACGGCGTCCAGCACGCCTAATTACGATCCTAGATACAACTCGTTGTTGGGAAGCACGCTGTCTTCGCACACTAAACACAATTCGCACAGCAGGGGGTTAGACAGTAGCCTGTCGGTGAAGAACGCGTTCTCCACGCAAGCTCCTCACACCAAGCAGCAACTCTACTCGCAAGAAATCTGGTTCCCCAGCCACTCGGGGCCTCAGCAAAAATTAGACAAGAACAGGTAAACGAAATCCTCTATCAAGCAACCAGCAATGTTCAAGCAACCATCAATACATCCTCTATAAAGCAACCAGCAATGTTCAAGCAACCGTCAATACATCCTCTATAAAGCAACCAGCAATATTCAAGCAACCATCAATACATTCTCTATCAAGCAACTAGCAATATTTAAGCAATTCCTTTAAGCGATTTCATTAATCAATTGTTCTGATATATAATTTTATTTGTTTGGCAGTGAATTCCCTGGAAATTGGTTGAGCAGGACCGGAGCTGGTGCAGTTCCCAGCAACGTGGATGAAAATGATCAGGGGACTGACGTCGATTCGTTGAGCAAAGGCCCAATTGCACTGGGAAGGCCTGCGAACTGTCCCAGACACTTCAGTGAATTTGAGAACCCCTGCCAGGTGATTAGTACATAAATTGTTTTATTGCTACACAAATAGAGGCTTTCTGGGTCGACTTTAATCCCATTTCGCCAACATTGCTGGACGAACAGCCTCTATTTGCGTTCTCCAGGTTACATGACAGCTTCAAAGCTATAGTTTCATTTGTTTATAACAAATGTAATCAATATTTTAGGTGTTCTGTTGCACGACGAAGATGCACCAGTTCGAGGAGCCCCAGCCTGACCACCCCCCAGAAAAGAAATCAATTTGTAAGTATCCTGATCACTTGTATCGTTTAAATGTTGAACAATTGTGGTTTGTATCTTTCAGCAGATCATTTAGAGCAGCCGTTGAACGTGCACGAAGAGAAGCGGAAGATCAGCAAGAGTTTCCAGAACGGGATCAACCCTTCCGATCCCAGCACTCAGACCCTCGTCAAAGAGGCAAGACTCATATCAGCAACGAAATTCCAGGATTAACAAGTTGCTGAATTGAACGAGCTGATTTATGTTGCAGAATATTTATAAGTACCAGCACAAGAGAACGAGGAGAGAGACGGGCGTCGGGGACTGGGCAGAGGTAGCCAGCAACGCCGCTGGGTCCCTTCCACCGGAACCCAAGCCACAGTTGTGGATTGTTGCTGAGAGCTTCAACGTCTCTCTCGATCAGAAATATTGCTCCGCCTCGTCGCAAGACACGCCGAACAATATTACTTGCGTCATTCCTTTATCGAAGTACATGCCCGACCTTCAGCTCACGTTGCACTTCGTGTAAGTCCCAACTACCATAAAACCGTTAGCTATGAAGTTGTCCAATTTAGTATAATAGATTTATGGCCATTTTTTGTTGCTAAACGGAGTCTCGTGTTTGAGGTGAGAACTTTTGTTATAATTTTAGTGGAATGCCTTGGTATGGGTCAGTGGTGAAGCAATGCGCCTCGCCCACGAGTCCAGGTGTCGACGAGTCGCTGACGTGCGGCAGGAAGTTCACGGTGCAGCAGCAACAGAACGGTCAGAAGAGCGATATTGAGAATAATAATCAGCAGGGGGATCAGTCGTTCTCTTTGGACGTTGCTCATTATCCTAGGAGGACGCTGAGGTTTAGGGTGCCCACCGTCCAGCCTCAAGAGGTAATTTCAATCAAGCCTCTAACCAAAAAAAAAAAAAAAAACACTATGAAAATTCTTCACTGAGAAAATGTTTAATAATCTGGTGACTTTTGCAGAATATTTGTAAGATTAAGCACGGTGTCGATTACTCGGAGTACACGTTGCACTTCTACCGGGACTGCGAGGAATAATACACGAGAACTGAGAGGAGGATGTGAGAGTTATGGTTGCAGCAGGATCTCCTTGTGCCTTCGTAAAATATTTCCGAATATCCTGAACGACGAAATTCGATGCCTTATATATAAATCTATATATTTGGTAACGTATCTATATATTATCGAATAAATCTGTAGCTGTATTTTCTATATTACGATACGCAGTGACGGAACATTAGAAACTAGCCTAATCGTATGCAGGAATTTGTTAATCGATGGGTGAAAATTGAACTATTGTTTGAACTATCAGTTGAAGACAGTGTAAAATAATACTTGGCGAAACTTCGAGACACTCCCATGCTCCAATTTGGCTGAACAGATCCTCTAGCTCGCGTATTTCCGCCGTTGTCGCTAAGTCGGTAACGTAGGAAATGACAAAATTTGTTTCGATTTCCCAAAAATCCTTCTCGCGATCATGATTTTTATCAAAAACAAACTGATTTCCAAAATTTCAGCTATTTCGATGCATGGAAGTTCTTGGAAGTGCAGTCTGATGCTGTACAAAGTAACTGAAATTAATTTCGAGTGTAAATAATTTGTTTTTTAATTAACTGGAAATGCAGCCATCGATTAAAATGTCGATTTCACAGTTCCCAATCAGTTTTATGTTAATTATACTCGTGTACAGGATATTATTGCATTATTAAGACGAAACTCATTACTCTGGAATTCGAAAAAAGTCCAGGAAAATTGATATTAATTATTGGCACTTTTCCGAACTTTTTAATTTTAATCCATCAGGATTTTACATGATCGACAAAGACGAATAATGATTAGGTGGATGAAATTTTGTGATGGAGCAGAGGCTTTGACGTCTGCTTGAACGTGTACAAAGCAATATTAACTATTATAATCCTTGTTTTAAGATTTCAAATCCCGTTTGAATTCGACTCGTAGAGTTTCAAGTTCCTAAAAGGCATGTATGATAAATTTGTCCGTTGATTAGACGCACTGCACAATTCCTTCGCAATTAGAATCTCTGTTAGGTGAATAGTAATTAGTGTCCCATGGTTCAAAGATATTTTCATAGCATCTATTAATCATGGACTGCGGATATTTGTGCATTCCTGGAACAAATCTTCCCCTGGCTGTAGGCAAGCTCGCCCCTGCGGCGTCGAACGGGTTGCCTTCGTTAAGGCGCACGCAGAATTAAAATACGAAAACTACTGTATAAAAATGAAGGAAACACAAATCATTTACTACGCATAAAAATCCGCAGTCATTGCTATACTTTATTGAAATACTGTAATTTATGCTAGTTGTATCTCACGTAAGGAGTAGATTAATACTAATTCTTAAGGACAACGAGAAGGATATTTGTAAAAACTTTCAATTTCTTTTACACGATCACATTTGTATATTTTCCATTATCATTTGTATTTTAATTGTAATGTTCATATCGTTTTNCGGTGCCATTACACGTGTCACAATAATGTCACTGTCTTCAAGCTGAAAATACATACCGATCGTAAATGTATTTCAAAGCATGAGTCTCATGCAGATTAGAAAAGAATTGAAAGAAAAAGAATTATGATATAAGAATAAATTCCTTGTTCTACTGCATTTTCAAAGTTCTTCCAATTTATAATCGGGTAAATCGAAGTTAGCGTTTGTAGGTGTTGTTAATGGCGTAATCTTGTTCCTTTTTGATGGCTCGAATCAAAATCAAACTGAGCACTGCTATGATTACCTGAAAGATATATATATAGTTATGGTTATAGTTACAGTTATTTTGTTAAATGAGGAATTATTTATGAGTTATATAGATGTAGTTATTGAATAGTTAAATGAAGAATTATAAGTGACCCTAGCATTTACTGTTGGTATTAAATGAGGAATTATAGTGACCTTGAACTTAAATGAGAAATTAAAAAAATGAGAAACTCGTGTTATACTACAATTGAAATCATCTAAAAATCGCATAATTACATGTAACATGCATAGAGCCAAGGCTAGT
Organism: Ceratina japonica; assembly: GCA_019453355.1. Classification (NCBI taxonomy): domain Eukaryota; kingdom Metazoa; phylum Arthropoda; class Insecta; order Hymenoptera; family Apidae; genus Ceratina; species Ceratina japonica. Next base: position 10,685 of record SMSR01013976.1, read on the forward strand.
CCAGTTAGCCAGCCGGATCTACCCTCAAGGAACCATGAGATCTCCTCCACGCAACCATAAAAGTANGTATGTACATCGTAAAGATTGAACTAAATTGCCACCAACGTCTAATAATAAATTCTATCGAAACAATCATGTACTCTTATGTACAAGACATTTCTTTCGCTTCATACTAGCTCNTTGCTAAATTTGTAACAATATTCATTCCAAATGGTTTACTGAATTATATAGTATTCAGCGTAAGACACTTCTTTCCGACGTAACCACGAACAAGTGTAATTTGTACATATAGATTAGTATTATTATAATAATTGTGTACCACTTCGAAGGGATGTAACTGTAATCACGTCGTGCAGAATGAAAATCAACTCATTTTGACAGACAAACGATCGAACAAATTTTTTCTCCGTTAAGAATCAGTAAAATTTCGCTCTGTTTTATCGATCGAGCAGAAATAGTGCAAAATACGATGTAAACTCTTGAATCTGGAACAAATCTGACGTTTTAATCAATCAGATCTAATCGATGAGAGAATATATTAATTTTGTGATCTCTAAACCGCGTAGAAATTAATCGTAGCGCGGATAATGGAAGTGCAATTTTGATTTTTAAGTAAACGATTAAATATATATGTATATTGATTAACGGTAATCGTGACCGACAGGTAAATGATTGTGCGATTGATTCACTAGTCTCATTATACTCTGTTCTGGAACCTATTGTAACACTTTCCTTTTTCTACTAATATATACATACGAGGTAGTATATATATATATGTACGTACCTATTAGCTCCATTAAGCGACTATCTATATTTATGTACACTTGGAACAAACAGGAGACAAGAGGGAATGTATGTAAATGGTAGAATCACGTATTTATGAATGTATTAAGACAAATTATATATACATACACGTAACGAATCTGTATTAGTAGGAAAATAAACATACTGCTCCAATAAATCTCCATCTTTTATTTTTATTAACCACAATAATTTATTTATTGATACAGTTCGTAAAAATTATTAATAGTAATCAGACTGCAGATGCTTAGAAAGTGGCCATTTTCAATAATTTCAAGGAAAATTATATGTGCAAAGAATTATGCGAAGAATTATGCGAAGAATTATGCTAAGAATTATGCAAAGAAATATGAAATTGTAGAGAAAATAAATTCTTACTCTCAAAAAGGATTAAAACCCAGAATGAATGATTCTGAACAAAAATTTCCTTTGACAAAATTGAAAATAACGAATGGTTTTTGAATTATTGACGAAAAACGATTGACCAATGAGAGGAGACGTAAAACCCGCGCTCTGCCATAGCCTGACGTCACGATTCGAGCCAGCCTATCGGTGACTGACGGCTGGACCTACGCGGGACCCGATTGGTCAGTCGTTTTTCGCTAATAATTCAAAAACCGTAGCTTATTTTTCATTTTGCCAAAGGAAATTGTTGTTCAGAATCACCTTCAGAGTCCACCGTTCATTTCTCTAACTCTTCCGTTTCTATAATTTTGTCGATAAAAGTAGGAATCTGCCTAAACATCCACATTATGCTAAGAATTATGCAAAGAAATATGAAATTGTAGAGAAAATAAATTCTTACTCTCAAAAAGGATTAAAACCTAGAATGAATGATTCTGAACAAAAATTTCCTTTGACAAAATTGAAAATAACGAATGGTGTTTGAATTATTGACGAAAAACGATTGACTAATGAGAGGAGACGTAAAACCCGCGCTCTGCCATAGCCTGACGTCACGATTCGAGCCAGCCTATCGGTGACTGATGGCTGGACCTACGCGGGACCTGATTGGTCAGTCGTTTTTCGCTAATAATTCAAAAACCGTAGCTTATTTTTCATTTTGCCAAAGGAAATTGTTGTTCAGAATCACCTTCAGAGTCCACCGTTCATTTCTCTAACTCTCCCGTTTCTATAATTTTGTCGATAAAAGTAGGAATCTGCCTAAACATCCACATTATGCTAAGAATTATGCAAAGAAATATGAAATTGTAGAGAAAATAAATTCTTACTCTCAAAAAGGATTAAAACCCAGAATTAATGATTCTGAACAAAAATTTCCTTTGACAAAATTGAAAATAACGAGTGGTTTTTGAATTATTGACGAAAAACGATTGACTAATGAGAGGAGACGTAAAACCCGCGCTCTGCCATAGCCTGACGTCACGATTCGAGCCAGCCAATCGGTGACTGATGGCTGGACCTACGCGGGACCTGATTGGTCAGTCGTTTTTCGCTAATAATTCAAAAACCGTAGCTTATTTTTCATTTTGCCAAAGGAAATTGTTGTTCAGAATCACCTTCAGAGTCCACCGTTCATTTCTCTAACTCTTCCGTTTCTATAATTTTGTCGATAAAAGTAGGAATCTGCCTGAACATCCACAGTCTGTTAATAACAACTGGATTGTCCACCTTCGCTTTGCATGAAATCGACTAAATTATAGTAATTGCAGAACATGTGTCCATGTGTTTTACTTCTAAAGAAATGATGTGTGTGCGTACTGAAAGAAGTACAAGAAGTATAGTAAACTCTCTTAATGGTTCGAGTGGCCGAGTGCACGGAGGACGTGACTCATTCCAATTACACGAACGCCCTACATACAGCGATACTAACGAGCTGCGTGCAATATAACTCGAAATATGTCATTTGTCATTCTTCGAAACTAGGATAGGAAGTTACGAAAAGTATAAAAACTTAATCCTAAGGTGCCATTACACGTGTCACAATAATGTCACTGTCTTCAAGCTGAAAATACATACCGATCGTAAATGTATTTCGAAGCATGAGTCTCATGCAGATTAGAAAAGAATCGAAAGAAAAAGAATTATGATACTGCATTATGCATTTTCAAAATTGTTCCAATTTATAATCGGGTAAATCGATGTTAGCGTTTGTAGGCGTTGTTAATGGCGTAATCTTGTTCCTTTTTGATGGCTCGAATCAAAATC
>SMSR01013977.1:18049-68394 GCA_019453355.1 Ceratina japonica
GAAGAAGAAGAAGAAGAAGAAGCAGCAGTAGCGGCAGTCCACGTTTCACTTCGAAGCCGGGCTGAATAAGCGAAATGAGGAGAGCCGAGGAGTCCACTGAAGTCGCGAGAAAAACCGCGGCGCATGCAGTTGAAAAGTAATCAGACGCCGAGTTTTGTCTGTACTCCGGAACGCGCTGTACCCCGGCGATACTTTTCGAAAGACGGACAGCGATTTCAATCTCGATTTTAAGATCGTTTTTAGGTCGTCGATTTCTTGAAGCAGAGCGAAATTGATTCGAATTGTGGCTTGGTCGAGAATAATCGAAGCCGAGGAGCGCGTTGTCGCGGCTGTGTCGCTCGAGGCCTGCGCTCATAGGTCGTCTGGCGCCTGTCTCTCATCCATTATACATGAAAACACTCGACTAGTGGCCTGGCCAGGGTTTTTCGTCGAGATCCCAACCTCTCGGTACAGCCACGGTAACGACGATTCGTGTACGCCGCAAACTGGCCGACCGTCTCCTTCTTCTTCTTCATCGATCCCAGTTACTTTTTCTCGAGGCGCTTCGATCGAACGCTATTATTTGACCATCGCGCACCATCATATATAACTTTTTTATAAGAATTTATAGATCACGAGTTTTTTAATTGTTTGTGAAATTCACGTAAGATTGAAGGATCTCCGATTGACAAAGTGCGAAGTTTCTTCGGACTAGATCCGACAGTTCGACGTCTTCTAAAGTTTCTCCAGATTTCACCTGGTTTCTCTACGTCGACCGTTCCAAGTTGTCGCTAATCCTTTTCTAGTTTGATCCGCCTCGGAGAGATGGGCAAATATGAGCCTCTTCGCCGAGATCGATTAAAGCCCTCGGCATATGATCGAAATTTTTGACTCGAGTACCTGTTGTGCTCCTTGGAAATTCAATTAAACTCCGGCAGTTGGCCTTGAACACTAAGGATCCGCAATTATCGAAGTTACAGTTTCGAACTCGATAAGCGGATCGAGGGAGCAGGACTATAATAACGTATCGGGCAAGTTTCACCCCGTGAATTTCAAAACAGATCCCCCAAGAACTTGCTGAATATTATTATCATATATATCCGGAAGCTCTATTGCACCAATTTGCAGCAAATTGAAAACCCAGAACTAGTTAACCCGGGGAGCGTAAAATATGCACATGCTTCTGCGTCGTGTAAGTCCCTTCCTATGCTCGTTCGATGTCCGCGTTTTTTTCATCGAACAGACGTGATCGAAATGTTTTGATCGGCTGTACGAATGAAACCGATCTCTCAAGCGTATTCGTACGCGAGTATTGCATTTCGCAGTCTTCTCCGCGAACGTGTTTTCCCTACAGGCCCGCCTAAGACGCAACGTGATCCGATTAGGCGGCATGTTTCAATCGTGTAATGCTACTTTTCCAACGCGATCCCCAATAAACGAATCGAAAAATTCCGGCCGGACTAAGAGGAGCGCGACGTTCCAGTTCCGCGGAATCGTAACGGCAGTCACGTGTCGCGTGTTACGCAATCGTGGTAAACGTTTAAAAATTACCTCCACTTTGCGGTCGTTCGTCCGCCCACGTCGATTCAATCTATCGTTGCAGAAAATTTGAACGTTCAACATTATTCCTCCCTTTTTCGATCGAATTTTTAATCACGAATTTCATCGTCCGGGCGATTGAGTTTGTGGGCAATGGAAAATTCCAATGTCGAAAATTATCTATCGATTTTTCGTCTCTCGCCCAACGAACCAATCGGGACCGTTTCGTATTATTTAATTGCCTCCGGAATTTTGCAAATTTCCATCTTCTCGGGATCGATATTCCAGCCGCGATTCCTGTGGAAACGGAACAAGCGTTCGACCAGGATAAAAAAATGTCTGGTGGGAAAGCGACGGCGTCGGCGGCGGCGGCGCGGGCGATAAATTTGAATCGGTTCCAACTCCGCGTGCCGCTGGTCACTGCGACAACGAAAATCGTTTCAGGATTCCGAGGCCGGTGCTGGATTTACATTAAGCCAGTTTGTCGAATCGATTCGAATCGCTGTGCAGCTGATCGCCGGCTAATGGACCGAGAAAAGTCAAGAATTCCCGCCGAAAATTATTCCCCAATTTCGGATTCATTATTCCGCGCCTACGACTCCCTGTCTCGATTACGATTGATAAAACAACGAGCTCCCGCGTACTTTCTTTTCATTTGCTAATTCGATCTTTTGCAATTTTAATGTCGTATCGCGCGCGCGGCTCTCAATTTTCTGATTTATTCGAAAGAGAGTTTGAGAAAAAGCGACGAAGAAAGCTTAGGGACGCGTTTAATATTAAACGTTGATTCGGGGTTCCGAGAGGAGGTACAGGAAATCCGGTGTCGTGTCCGACGGGTGGAAAGCCCGATATCCCCGGAGCCGGTGTGTCCATCTTTTCTCCACGGAGAATCGGGAGATTATTCAGACGCGCTCGGAGAAGAGGGCTTCTGCTCGCCATTAATTCAAATGCAGCTCGCGGTCGACGCGCGAGTCGAGCGCTTCCTCGACGACAGGCCGCGATTATTATTGTGCAACCGGCGTAATTTGCATTTGAAAAAGCGGTACGTGCCTCCGCACCAGCTAACCCGCTCGCCTCCGCGCGAGATACGAATCTCGACGGAGATAAGGAGATCTCCTCTCCTTTTGGCCTCAGACATTTTCCCTCCTACCCACAGTCATTGCAATTACGATTTCCATTTTATTGTCAATTAATCCGGTTTCTTACTCCTTCGATAAACGCGAAAAAAACAAGTAAAAAGCGAATTATTGCCTTTTTTCGTATATAAAAAAATGTTGGTTGAGAGTCAAAAGTCGATTTTTCAATGCCTGTATTTAGGAAAAAATGTTTTTCCACATACTCGTGATCAGCGACAACAAAAACCTTAGGTTACCAATTTTCAGAAAGTTGAGGTGATATTTTGACTTTCAGCCACAAAAAGCGCCTTTGTAGATTACTGTGCGATCGAAAGGAAGTCGTAACTCGATGTGCAGGTATTTGTTTTGTGTTCCAAGCACGATTCTTTTTTAGCTTTCTACGTTGGATGCTCTTGGCAAAAGCGTAACATAAACAAGAGAACGTTGTGCCTCTTCGATCGACGATTTCACATTTGCCGAAGGAATACTGTATCGAACTCAAGGACTTCGTACCTCGATATTTTGCTCGTTCCATAGACTTCGAAATTTACGACGAGTTTGTTTAGACGAGTGAAAGCGCGTTAAGTCGGAACGGCGGCGGCGCGGCGCAAAAATCCCGAGTATCTCAATCCTCGTTGGTATTTCTTTGAAGTTGCGAGGGGTAATTAGTGAAAGCTAGCGTTTCCCAAACTCTGACCATTTATTCTCCCATCTACGCGGCTAGCCAAATATTGGATTTGCGTGGCGGCCGAAGGGACGGAGTTGGGTATGTATTGAGAGTTAGGCGAGTTTCGGGGTAGGTAACCAAGCTGGGTTACTCGAGAGAATTTTGCGCGAATTTCCTTCTTCTTATTCATTCCCAACTGGGAATTATTCAAATTTCTGTTAACGCTGTTTCCATGAAATTACTGTTTTTCTTCGGTCTCGTACCAGAACACTGTTTACCAATTCAGAGAACAAGATACTGCGCCCACTGCCAAGTCATATTCATTTTTATGCGACCGACTCTATTTTAAGAACCATGAATTTCTGTTCGCTCTTTCTCGTCTAACAATTAGATTTAAAAACTTCTCTAGAGTATCGTAATTATCAAACAATTTATCGTGTCCTCGAGCGCTTGAACGTATTCATTCTTCTGGACGTTTTACACGGTCGAAACGGTTTAATGGTTTCAAGAGGGAAGAACGGTTATCGGCCGCGATGATAGCGCGATTTTCCGTCGATTCGAGGGACGAAAAGGCCGCGGGCACGAAAGTGACCTTCGCTCGAGCCGGCTCTAAGTGTCCAATCACGGTAATACTCCCCGGTCGGCTGACGTCACCAAGCCTAATTCCTGCAATTTCCCAATTGCCGATCAAAGTCGCCGGAATCGCAGATTGCATCTGCCTCGGCAGCACGTACTCACGCATAAACCCGGGATCGGCATCGGGGGACAACTTCCTTCCGCGAAACGAGCCTCGCAAACGATTCCGCGAACTCGCGTTTCCGGGATTCCGACGGACGATTTTTAAACGAGAGACGCGGAATCGAGTCCGGGAATTAAAATATTTAATTGTATTTGCAAAAGGGAAGGAAGACTCGCTCGTATCTTTTTACTAAATGCTAAAACAACAAGCGAAGGAACTCTGTACTTGGCTTTACAGCCGGAAGTAAAACAACACCGGGTCTAGAAATAATATTTCATTTCCCTCGGATCCGGGAACCCTTTCTCCCGAAATACGGTAGGAACAAGAGGACAAAGGGGGCGGGGGAGGCGGACGAGGCCGATAATCCCGTCGATTTCCTCGCAGGATAGGAAGATTCGATTCGATCCTTTGGGATCCGCATTAACGGGTCGCCGGAAGCGATGGAAACGCGAGGACAAACGGAGAGCGGAGGGACGGTGACGGCATTAGCGAAAGTAGGCGCGGAAAGAAAGCTTCTCGAGCGAGTAGAAGGGAGGTAAGGGGGCGAGTTTGGAAGAAAGGGAACCAGGAAAAGCCGTGTCACGGCTGAGCGACGTCGAAATCGATGAAAAAGAGAACGGAGAGAGAGAAAGAGGGACGGGGAGAACAGACGAGGGGGAATAAGAATAAGAAGAGAAGACCAGGAGGCTTTCCGCTTTTCCGCTGGCTGCCAAATTGAGAATCGATGTTTCGCGCTCGATTCGACGGCCTGGAACCTCCGCTAGGCTTAAAAGGTACCAGCAGGCCTACGCGCCGAGCATGCACGACGATGCATTGTTCCCGGCCGATTTCTGAACGAAATGTAAACGCCGTTAACGTTTCCGGTGCCGTACGAACGAAATTCCAGGTGAAAAAGGAAACGACGCTCGTCTACGTGCTTCTCTTGTCATTAGCAGATTAGTATCGGTAGTTAACCCTAGAATATACCTCACTTTCCTACTTTTAAATGGGAAAATTGCCCGAGGACTCCGGGTACAAAAAGAAATATATATATATCAAACGATTCGGGGAGCGTTCTCATATTAAAAAAAAAAAGAAAAGGCTTAATACAATAACGAGCCGGTCGGCCGAATAAATTCAGTGTTTTCACTGGTTTTTATCCAGTCGTTTTTTGTGTGACGGTGCACACCGGAAATAGCCCCGACGCCCGGAGAAAGAACGTCGTTCAGACAGCACTTTTGTTTTTTTTTAATCCCCCCCCCCCACTCGCCCCTGCGCGTCGTCATTGTCCGGGAAACGCGATTTAATTATGAGTCCCGTGCATTGTTCGCCGGGAATATGCTGGACCGATGACCGGGCATGCACGAGCAACAAACTTTCCGGCGGGCGGGCGCGCGCCGCGTTGTCGGAAATGTTGCGTTTCCATGAATTCGAATCATCGTAAAACTCTGGCATTTTTACGAGCCATTGAACGCGTCGCGGTTTAATGGCAAAGTTTGCGGAACCACGGGATTGCATTATCCCATTTTTCAATGAATGAGAAACCTTGTCGCTTTTCATGCCGCGCGCGCGTTAATAAAAATTATCCTTTTACTTGACCGTCCGATTTTATTTAACGGCCCCGCCGTCCGGTACCGCGGGGGCTAATCCGATTTTGCAATCGCCATTTCTCTTCGGTCCATTATATATCCTAAAGGATAAACAATTGGAGCCATGAAACCGGCTTTTCTCTTCATCGTTTCGTTTCCTTTTCTTAATCCGACCCGTTCCACGTCTACCACCCAGTTAAATAATACCTCCCGCTTTGGAATCGCGACCACCCTTAATCTTCCGCCCCATCGAACGAGCCCCCCACGCGATTGTTTCCCGGGATGCACCTTTGTAAGCTCTCTTCGTAATTTATCGCGTCGACCGTGAAAACTGAAACCAGCCGCGGTTTATTGATATTCATCCGGGTCTAAGCAACTCGCGCACTCGATACGACGCGAGCGTGTGCGGTGTCCGCGAAATCCTGAATAATTAGTACACCCAGGAATTCCCTCGAAAAGCCACACGGTTTTAATTAGGGAGGGTGAAAGGCTGCGCGAGGGAAAGGGTTGCAAAAGCCAGCCTTTCCACTCGGCTAATCCACGAGTTTTGGCCAAATAATTATGTGTCTGCGCTCCTCTTTGATCGTCCTCTTTTCCAAGGATATCTCTCCCTTCCGCTTTGAGCCGAGGGAAACACCCGGGGAACCTCGCGCGTTTCACGCGTTTTACCTTCAACGCGTCCTATCCCCGTGTTTTCTGACAAGCGATAAAAGAGATCAAAGCGTTCGATATAATTAATGGTCCTGCCGTACATTTTTTTTTTTAATCCTATTTCATATTCGTGGCGGGCGGCGAACAATTAAACGGCCGGTAGAGAATTTATCGCGGCATCGATAACCTTTTGCTCCTGACAAATCATAGCTGGCGACGTGCGGGGGCGCGCGAAGGGCCGCCGGATTTATTGTAAAGTCCGCGGTGACGCGGTCGAATATCGCGGAGATTTCAATTCCCCGTCGCGTCGCCGGCGCGAGCCTCGCATGAAAGAGACCCCATCGGCTTTGTTCGATCGGTTACACCGGTTCGACGCGTCCACCGCTACCTACATCACTGTCCAATTTGACCGCCGACCAGACTACGTGCATTATTTCTGGCCCACCTTTTTGGACCCGCGGACATTCCGCTTTTGTCCCCCGCGAATGATAGCCCGAAATTCGTTGCCGAATTTTAACGCGAAATTGCGTCCCGGGATTTGAATTTTTAAGGAACGCGATTTAAGCCTCCTGTTTCATGCAAGAGATTTTGCGGATTTTTTATACGCGCATATATGCATATTTCCATGCCGCGCCGATTTTCCTACTAAAGAATTTTGCATTGTTTCCGTGCGTTAATCACCGAAACTTGTTGGAAGAAATTTGAATTAAGAGTGGAATTACCGCCGGGCGAGAAAACTTGGTTTTCGGGAAATTTCGTGGGAAACCGCTGTTCCTCGCGAAAATTATCGCTGCGGTTCCCAGCCGGACTCCGGACGCATTAAGTCCCGACAACATTTTCGGACTTTACTTTCGTCACCCTTAGGGAAACTTAAATTCCCGCTAAATACCCGCGCGCTCCACCATTGTCCCATTTCCCTGTTTATCCTGTCCCGCCCCGTGGCTGCGGAAATTTTCACCGTATCCGCTGGAAAATTCGAGCGATATTATGAAAACGTTACGAAGATAAAAAAAACACAGTTATTCCGGGTGTGAAAATGACTCGGAATCGCGCGGATTTAATGCGTTCGCGTCGTCCGCTGAATAAAAATTGGTACAATATTTTCTAGGATAGCCGACGCGACGACTGACACAATATTTCGCGCAACGATCGGTGAGAAACAAGCTATTACCTTCGCGCGTGTAATTATCACTGGCAATTAGCAGCGGCGGTGGAGAAAAGTGAAAACAAGAGGGATCTCGATAGGGTACGGGGGGATGAACGGGCCATTACGAACCAAGAAAAGAGTGGTTCGTCGATATTCGTCGAAACGACGCGTCCGCTCGTTATATTCCGCTGGTCGTTTAACGATCCCTAGGTCGGCGACGCATTTAGAAACGAATCGATCAGACGTGCCCGGTCGTCGACCATTTTTCCCTGTCTGCGTTCGATCGCGCGCCGCGGCTCGGCTGCGATCCGTAGAAACTTTTTCCCAGATGCACGACCCGCTGAATAATAAATCGACGAGCCAGCTGACAAATGGAAAGAAACAGGAGAGAAATGGGAGCGTAACAGGGTGGCAAGTTGGAATTTTCGGTGAACTGTCGTCCGCGTTATCGCGCGAACCCGTTCAACCCTTATCCGACGAGTCGAACGCGAATTCTCGATTGGCGATACCCCGCGTGTCCATTTTGCTTCCAGAGAAAACTGAATTTTATGCCTCTGTTCCTTCAGAAGAATTTATTACACGAATTTCGTGACTTATACTTTGATTGGAGAAATAATTTTGATAAATATTATCTCTTACGTGTTTATTACTATCTATTATTACTCGTGTTCGTGAATTTAGATAGAAGTGGAAATTTTCTTCAATTAGTCACGAACCGATTTTACTCGTTTCTTACAATTTTGGACGATAACGAGTGTCCGAGGAACACACGTTACCCCGTTTAATTGGACTCCGAAACAAAGGCTATCAATTTCGAAGCTGTTTGTCAGCGATAAGGCTATCAGTATTATGCCGAAATTGGTGTGTTCGGTAGTGCAGTGATTAGTAGCACACGCTAACAAGCGTCATCGCGAGTAGAATTAATACCAAATCCGTCGAATTCCAACAGAAAAGAGAATTAACATTTGTAAATTCTACCAAACCGCAGTTATATTTTTAACACAAATTTCGATGACGCAAACAATTTCAATATCGTAATAAATAAATTCTGAAGGGAGGCGATATGGATTTTCATATTAGGGGTCGGACGACGGGAAAGAGATAGAGGGGGAAATTAAATACCGAGGGCGAGGCGCATTTAGAAAGGAAGTCTTGTTACAGCGGTTACGAGCCAATTCGGGTTCGAACTCGTAACAAAGTTTCGAAGTTCAAGGGTCAACTCGATTTGCCGCGGTTGCGAGACCGAGGGGTAAGTAGGTCCTCTTAAAGCGCGGCTATAAATCGCGCAACGGGACCGTCTTTTGTCCACCACAGATTTAGGGTGGGAGGGAAACAAGGAACGGGGGTAGCGAACCTTGTAAAACCAGAGACACGCCGAAACAAATTTATTTCCCTGGACGGCGAACTTTTTTTTTCAACTCCGATTAGATCACCGCGTTCGAGATTAGGATCTCTAAACTTGTCGACCTTCCCTACGTCCTATATTTGCGTCGGAACGAAACATCGAGCGTTTGGAGATATCGAACGACGCAAGTTTTAGGATTTCCCCGGTATATATTTTCAAACAGTCATAAGCATCGGATTTGCATAGGACTCGAACTGTGGTTTGAAAACGGTCTCCCGCCATTTTGCTGCGGCGCAGCGACAAAATAGAATCGATAATTCCAACGCGGGGTCGGGAAACAATTTCTGAAACGCGGTCGCAATTTTTCCGCGGGAAACAACTTCCCGGTGCCGGGTAATGCTCCAAACTGCCGGGCATTAAGTTGCTAATGCGAACAATTTTTCAGCGGGCGTAAAGCTTGAAAGGGTTGTTTTCACGGTCGAATAAAGGAGGGAGAGAGAGAGAGAGGGAGAGAGATAGGCGAAAAAAGAGCGACTCACGCACGGCAGAGAGCCTTTGGGAAACCAGCGATTTTCGAGGGAACTGAAAAGTTATTTTTTTAGGAAGGCAGAGAAAAAAAGGAGAGAGTGGAAAATTAAATGTGCCTTTGAAAACGGAAACGCTTTCACGGGGAGACTTTGTCGGAGACAAGTTGGGCGTGAAGTCGATGAAACCGATCGTTTTTCAGCTTTTCAAATTGTAACTGTGACCGAAGGAAATTTAATTGCCCTCTCTGTGCACTGTTCGGCCACAGTTTTCAGAGCCACCCACGAATTTTTATGCCTGACGTTTGCGATATAAAATTTTAAATTAGATACACGCTCATTTGTATCGTCCTTTCGATGTTCTGCACGTCCACAATTAAACAAAATCTGTAGTCTATTGATAACGCGTACTATCCTACACTTATTAATAAAATTCGATATGAGAATTTCCCTTAATAACTCTGGTTTCTTCGATCAGATATCGCATTATCTTTTTTCCGTCCGTTCGCTTTTGGTATCTGGTCCTCTTTTATAATCCCCTGTCCTTATCCCTTTTATCAACTACAATGCTATCTTGTCCCCTTTCTCGCATCCTCTTATCTCCTTCAATCCCTGTTTCTGTCTTTCCTTTCCCGTTCTTCTTCCTTTCTTAAACTTTCCTAATGGATTACCGATCGTTCGATGGATAACTGAGATACGCCCACGAATTTGAGGATTCACTTCCATGTAATATTCCCAGTTCCCTTCTCCATAAAATACGACCGACATAGAATGTAACAATAATTTCCCGTCAATTTTATAAACGGCAGAAGGTGGAAAACTGTTGTTGAAAATTAGAGGTAAGAAAACGTCGATTAGAATATTTGAGAAGCCGGTGGGCTCATCGCGGCCAATTCAATTATAGCAGTAGAGCATCGATACTCGATGCACTTATGAGAATCGTTCGGGTTTAACTCCGTCGAAACCAATTCAGCCCGAGCAACTTCGCCTCGGCCGGATGCAAACTTATCGTGAGCGTAAACCCCTCTTTCCTATTATCCTCCCGAAACATTAAGCTGATATCGAGCGGATTAGCCTGTAACGCGTTCTTGAGAGCAGAACGATCAGCTCTTCCACGATACAACCCTTTCACCATTGTTGCATAATCCCACCCTCCATCCCATGCGAATCCAAACATGCATATACGTACACGGTCTCCCAATAACAGACGGGTAATTATTCATCGATCCGATTGAAAGAAGCATTGTTTGCACTTTTCAACCAAAATCAGAGGTAACGATCAAATCAATAATTAACCTTACATAAACTCATAGAATTACGATGCGAATTGAAGCGAACAACGAAATTCGATAAAAGACGTTAATTAATTGTTCGGAATGAAACATAGTGGATGTCCGGATCCGGAAGCGAAAAACGGAGGCTACTGGGTGGGCAAAGGGCGACGAACCCGTTTTCCGCGGAGGAGCACGATGTGGGACACGAATTCTCGGCGGGATCGAGCAGCTCGTCCTCTCGTACGACGGGGCCCACTACGGCGAGCGTTGGCTCTCGTCTGAAAACCGGTCCTGCAGGAATACGCAACCTTATAGACGGTAACGAGAGGCACGCCGTTTTCCTCGCCGAGCATGAATCGTTTCGTGGAAAGCGACGATCTGGTTTCCAGGATAATCGCCTCTCGGAGACTGGTTTCTACCCAGATCGATCGAGATCGGCGCGGAATTTCTTTCATGTACAGTCAGCGACGAAAGTTTCGCAATCTCTCGACGACTGCGTTCAGAGATTTTTCAGTCGACCGAAGGAAACGTCGTTATTAAGGAGGTTCATCCGGTTAAGGAATTAACAAATAGATCTCCAAACAAAAATTTGATAGTCTATAACAGTATAACAGGATACCTCAAAAAATTTTTTAAGTCATTTGAATAATGATGAGATATTAATATAAATATTTTTTACAATTTTACATGTAGTCATAAGGAAAAGAGTGATTTCCTAGACTTCTATCGCTAATTTATTAAGTATTGACAGACAGTTTTTAATGAAACTTATGTCATATTAAAGAGAAATATTTAACGAATATTTTAATTGCAAATTTAGGTAGATTAGGTGACTATGAATCGAGAAATATATAAACACAACAAACGAAATCTGCATCTTTCAGCAGTAAATAACCTCCGTTATTAACATGCATTTGACTTGCTATGTACCAGATGAACCTCTTTAAGCGAANTTTGATAGTTTATAACAGTATAACAGGATACCTAAAAAAAATTTTTAAGTCATTTGGATAATGATGAGATATTAATATAAATATTTTTTACAATTTTACATGTAGTCATAAGGAAAAGAGTGATTTCCTAGACTTCTATCGCTAATTTATTAGGTATTGACAGACAGTTTTTAATGAAACTTATGTCATATTAAAGAGAAATATTTAACGAATATTTTAATTGCAAATTTAGGTAGACTAGGTGACTATGAATCGAGAAATATATAAACACAACAAACGAAATCTGCATCTTTCAGCAGTAAATAACCTCCGTTAACATGCATTTGACTTAACATTGCATTTGACTTGCTATGTACCAGATGAACCTCTTTAAGCGAATTTATGACACGGCGTTCTGTAAATCTGTATAACGCGTAGACAGATATTTTCTGAGCCAGTCGACCGATTTCATTTATTTCCTACCGCGAGCCCATTAATAGGGCGACTCGTACGCCTCCGTGAATTTCTGCTGACGCCCACGAAAAGGGGTGGTCCCCGTTTGGCAGTGACTCGCGTTTTCGAAACAGTGCACCGTCATCGAAAACTCGTTTAATAAAACAATTCTATTTACTTTGGAAATGTTCGCGTTCCGAATTTCAAGTGGTCGGAAATATTCGTCGCGGCTCGATGTAACGGAGAAATTTCTTATCTAAAGGAGTTCCGCGTAATAATCCCTTTTTCCGGATAGCCGTAATCCGTTTTTGGCGGGATGCGAGCGCGAAACGCGAAACGCGAACGGGAAACGGAAACGCGGGACGAACGAGCGTTACGCGGCGGAGATAACGAAGCCGTTCGAGCCAGGTACGACGTAACAGCCACTTCCAAGTAAATGTATTTAAGGGAATAAATGGACGGTCAGCAGGATGAAGCGCGTTAAGTACTTCTTGCGTCGCGCGCCAACGTCGGCTAGATAACGCGTTTCAAAACTACGGTATTCAAACTTTGATACCAAAAACTGATTTACGTCCACGATTTTCGTAATCCATTAGAACTTCATTAATTCGGAGATAGCAGAAAAGCAATTTACATATGTAGCTCCCGTAATCCGTTAGAATTCGAAGAAAATCGAAACAATTTTAATCTGACTTTAGTCGCAACGATCGTTTAGAGGATTGAGACCAAATCGAGAGAGAACGGGATGGAAAAGACGTGGACTTAGAACACGTGTACCGTTATAACTCTTCACGTTCGAAAAGGTAAGAAAANTTTAGAGGATTGAGACCAAATCGAGAGAGAACGGGACGGAAAAGACGTGGACTTAGAACACGTGTACCGTTATAACTCTTCACGTTCGAAAAGGTAAGAAAACTCGCGACTCACAATACTGGACCTGTACGAGAATGCCCACGCACGTTTCTATTCTGATACACGTGTCGCTCACTGTACGTACACCCAAGGGTTCACTGCACCGTACGATTCATTCGAGATACGCGAATCTATCTACTTTAAAAACGTGCAAATTAATTTGTACCGTGAAAATAAAGAAAAATGTATTTCTTCCCGATTCGGTCCCATTGTAAATAAAATCAGATCTTATGCAGTTATTTATACTCCACAAGAATTTGTAAGAAGCAGAATATTCGTAATGAGGAAATCTGATGAATTTCCAGTTCTGAATCAGCGGAGTCGCAATTTTCGTCCAAGTTCGGTCGGATCTAGGAAGCACGGACGAGGCACGCGTTTCTAGGTACGTGACTTTACGGGTGTTTATCGTAATGGACACGATTGCAAAGGGGGAGAGCCACCCATGGAAAATGATTAATCGGACGCGGTCGTTTAACTATGACGAAAGTTCTCTGTCACGTCTGACGGTCCGTGGCCCGACCTCCGCCACGGAAATGAGGCACAGTTTCCTGTGTAGACTCTCCTCGAAACGTGCTTTAATCCGTCCGCGTGCAACTCGTTCCGCGACGCAAGAACAAACGAGCTCGTCTCCCTTTTTGCCCTTCTCAAGTAAATGAAAGTAATCCCTTAAGAGAATTACAGAAATTTGTGTACTGTTTCATTTCCGCTCAATCTCTTCCGCGGTAGACGGTTCAACTTTTTGCTTTGACCATTAGCGAAATTAGCGGATAACTCGAGGAATCGTTAAGAACGATTTTGCGATAAACGAAACGAGAAATATACCGTGAGAAGAAATATCGTAAAATACATCTTCCGTCGAGTCGCAATTTCTTCGAACATCGCCCCGTAATATTTCACGAATTTCATCCGCGCACGATCCATTACAAATTCCTCGTCGGTTTTTCTTTTGAACCCGGCGGGTTTCTTCCGATCGGAACCGGAACCGAGCAGTCGTCCCGCGGACCGGCGAAAGAACAGAATAAATACCGGGGGTGCAGGACAACCCTTCAGGCACAGATATACTAATGGCTCTTTTTACATCGGCACTCTTTCGCAGAGCCGAGCTTAAGGGTGACGCGTCTTCTCTTCCCTCTCTTCACCCCGTTTCGCGTTCGTCATGCATAGATGTAGAACGAAAGTTGCTCAAGCTTACTGCGATAGACGATGAAACGAAAAAAATACGTCCGACGGTACTCGGCTGTTTTGCATAGAGAACGAATATAAAGGAAATGCATTCAGCGGCAGTTTTGTTTATCACATTATCAAGTTTCTCAAATCAATAGGAACTGTCTGGCTCTAATTCGTTTTTCCACGTTACAATGAAAGTTGCTAGAAGTGTTCTCCCTTTGGTCGGCGGACGATCGATAAGCGACAACAGACACGGGGAGTGGACGGAGAAACAAGAAAACTTCCGCGTGATTCGGTCCGCCGATTTTTCTTTCCTCGTGCAACGACGGAAACGATTTCCTCCGATCGACTTTGTCCCTATGCACCTAAGGGGAAGGAGAGAATAAAAGAAAAAATATCACCGAGCTTTTAAGGCCACTTCCGGGGCAACTGCAACGATAATCGAATAACTCGACGTATCCGCGATCAGAGGCTCGCAGCTGCCAAGCAAATACGTTTATCGGTTTTAAAGGAAAGGTAAGAGCCTCGAATCAACAGAGAGAGAGAGAGAGAGAGAGCTCGGTGAACAGTCGAAAATCCTGTACTCCAGGAATTAAATTTCGAAAAGTTACAATGAGNGAGAGAGAGAGTCGAAAATCCTGTACTCCAGGAATTAAATTTCGAAAAGTTACAATGAGATGTTCTTTAACGATGATACTGATCGATTAAGAGAATACAAAGCGATTCGATTTGCATTGCAATAGACTAGAATAATATCACGATTTGCATTTAATTTTCTTCCGTTTGCATCAATTTGGATAATAATGACGCTCATCAAAAAGCAAGCTGAACAACGCCGGTTTCTGAGTTCTATCATATTACGACGTTTAACACTTGCAACAGAGAGCAAACAAGGAAATCTCGGTGAATTAATCAGTCGACTCCCACTCAGTTTTTAATCCTATATTTTAATATGATAAAAACCGATTTCTGGTCGTCTAGGATTTGAGAACAGGTATTAGCGGCGAGCTTCCAGCCGCGTGCACTCGAGATCCAGCTCCTGGGATAATTCCCGGGCAGGTCCCGGTAAATTCCGGTAAGCATCGCGCCATTTAGCCCGGTTGGCTCTCCCGCATGAGAGACAGGGAGCCGGAAGTCGCCGGGAAAAATGCATCGTGTGCACGTCGAGAGACTGGGTCGCACGTATGTTCCGAATTATTACTGACCCGGAGAGTGGCTCTCCCTTTATGGGACGCGCTCACGTTCGACCCATTTTCTATCCGCACAATACACGTACGCGGTACACCGACGCGTGAGCCGTCTTAAAATATTTTGCATTTTCAGACGATCGAAGGAATCCAATTTACGGTCTCGCGATTCTTCTGGTTGTCATCGAAAATAATTGGTATACCAATTATTGCGTCAAAGTACTTATTAAGCGTTACGATAATTATGATACGAAATACTGGATCAACGTTTATGATTTTGCCTTGAGAGGCAAACGGATCGACGAACTTCGTATTTGTCAGTAGCGAAAATAATGACGGGAGATAAACGGGCGAAACGAAGGCAACAGGGATAATTCCATTTTCAGTTTTCCAACGTTAGACTACGGCGTTCGCTTTCTCGCTTGTCTCTCGAGAAGGTAAGCAAGGAAAATAGAAGCGAAACGATAATTTCCAACGGAACTCGATTAACGACGACGTCGCGCGCTCCTCTCCTTTCCGCGATACCCGCGCTCCCACGTTTTCATTAACGCGATGAAGAAATTCACGCAATTCCGATCAATTTTTAATGCTCGTTATTTAATTAAGCGAGCACTTAACGTCACGCCGTAGTAAACTACCGAACACTTTTCATAGATTGCAAACGCTACAAATCAATCGATTCAAGTGGTTCGACTATTTTGTTACATGTTTTTTTTAATTAAAATTTTATACGCGCGCTGCGATAGTAGGAATCGATTGCAATAATTTAATCGGCCGAAATGCTTCGAGTGTTCTACGGTGGATTTGTTCATTTTCTCGTCGCATGGAATTTTTCTACCTTAGTTTAGAAAGTTGGTTGTAGGTGGGTGCGCGTTAATAACGACGTGGTCAGTCTATCGAGTGTTTACGATATATTGACTCATCGAGCAGCGGCGCATAGTTTCTCCGTGACGTAGTGGTACGTCAATCAGCGAGACCGCACGAATATTTATAAACCTGCGCACAACGCCGCGTATAATTTTTATCCGACGATGCCTCGGTGCTCCAAAAATGCACGGCCGGCACGTTTGCTTACTCAACGGCTATAACATTCGCGATAGCGGACTATCGCCACTCTTATATCACGCGGGCAATAAAGAAAAATAATGCCTCCGCTCTAATCTTTAACCCTTTCCGCGAAGATGATATTTCTCGCAAATTACATGCTCCTTCGAAACCGTTGATTACTCCACGATTTTCATGGAAAGTGAAATCTAACTTTTCCGCGGATATTTCGATATTATATATGCAATTTTTTTATTAGCGAAATTCCAGCGGTGCGTTCGAAATGTGATTTTTGATATCGAACGCGGTTCGTGTTTCAATTAAAAAAAGAGGAATGTAAAAATAAAAGAGGTGTCGTGGGACAGGAAATCGGTATACGAGTCGCGTACAGTGGATTACCGCAGCGCGGCGGAGGATTACACTGAAAATTCGCGTGAACAACGGATATCCGAAGACGCCTTAAAAATCGAAACGTCGAACACGGCTTCCAATTTCCACGGGGGCGCCGTCTCCTTTATTAACTCATTGCTATTCTAATATCGAAATGCCTGGATACCGGGGCTCGAGTCGCATTGCACCGAACGCAATCACCTGCATACGTACCGTCCGAATGCCTTTCCAACCCAGAATCGCAGATATCCCGCGTGGCCGTAGGGATACCGCACAATGCGCCATTTCCGCTCGCGTTTACGCGCTGTTACGCCTCGCGCACACGCCAAATTTATGCCAACCAATTCTCTCAATTTCCGTATAAAATCAACTTTTTCGACTCGGCGTTCATGCCGGATTTTCTCTTATTAAATACGAACGATGACAGAAATTGTAAACGATCCTAAAATAATTGAAATAAAAATGGTCGAAAATTGGACATAAGTTTTTCACGGAAATATTGAAATATTAGGTCAGTGTAAAAACTCTTGTTGATAAAAGATCGAACACGAACTTTTGCACTGATTCATAGATAAAAAACTGCACTAATGTATTGTGAAAATCAATAAATAAATGGAAACGAATCTTTGCATTTTTATTTCAAGTTCCTCTTGTTCTTCTATATCTTTTCAATGAGCAGTAGTTCTTTAATCGATCAGAATTTATGAACAGAGGACATTTGAATCAGTCCTAATTTTCGATCCGACATGGGAATCGAACGCGAGACACAATACTCGACAAGGTGAAAGGTCTCTTGGTCTATCTGGTCTGTGCCACTATCATCGTCTGGGAATTAATTACGTGACGCTAGCGCCGCGTTGGACAAATCGATATGCGATTTCTAAATATAATACTGAATGCCGCGCGAAAAGAACATAGTAGAACGGATAAGGAGTTATCGCCGATCCGCTCAATAAAACCGAGCAATTGCAGTTTAATTAACGATCGTCGATCACTCGCATCGCTGACTTAATTGCATATTAACCCAGTTGCAAATACGGTCTAATTCCGTCTATCTAATCTCTCTTAGTCAGTTTCCTCTTATTATCAAAAATTCATAAACTACGGCTCCCTATCTCGTTAAATATTTTCGCAAACCATTTATCGTTCGGACGAAAACATTTCGCAACTCTTCGCAAATCCTCGAATTTTATTTTCATAAAAAATAAACAGTCACCGACTTGGTGTAAAAAAAAAAACAAGTCAGATGCAATCAACGGTGGGGCGAAACGAGCGACAATTATCCAGCCGTAAGGCTGGTTCGAAACGTGCTCTCTCTGTTAGCGGAACTGGAATTTAAACAAAATCCCTAACAAACCGGTAACCAACCAGATTTATATGCGGATGAAAGAGCGTTTCATCGAAATATTCCACGGGCCGAATAAACATCCCGACTGGATTAAGCCACTGTTTTCAAGCCCGTGTAAACCGAATGCCGAACGTCACGGCTTTTCCTACGAAAAAAAATTCTGCTTCCCCGTCGGAAATAGACCGCCATTAAACGTGTTTTCCACGGCGTTTCGCATTCAATATCTCTTTACTTTGAACATCCAGAGACGAGTTATTTTCCTGTTTGCTAAATAACGGGTACGCGGAGGAATTTTTTTTTTTTTTTCAAAGAAATAAAAAGCCGCCCCGACGAGGAAAATTGATAGATATCGGAACAACGACGAATAATAAAATTCTTTACATTACTCGTTCGAGTTTATCATCGCCTTTGTACTTCTGCGACGAACAAATGAATGAACACTGGCTTCCGCGACTGGAAATGGAGCTGTCATATTTTACGAATGATTTCCAGAATTTATTTGATAGAAAAAGAGTAATAAATAATTTACAGGACGACGATCGTCACAATTACGTGTACACCGTTATATTGGATTTTGAGGAGAGGATGAAAGGCGACACTTGTAACGACACGAGTAGCTGCGGAATTAACGAGCTGCAGCGAGAACGTCAACTAATGCAAAGTAAACGTTTTAATTAAACGAAGATTTCGGCGGGAGTAATACAGGTTCTGAGCGTAACAACAGAGAGGAACCTCTCGTTTGACTTTCCGACTCTCTGTCATCTTTCGTATCTTCCCGGACGCGGATCGGATTCATGGCTACGGAGATGAGATTCAGATGAGGGTGTGCCCTCCGCTCGAATTTGCATCGAGATTATTCCCGACGAGGAGTTCGACTCTGTCGATGGAAAAGGGAATAGGCTAAGAAACGGGTACGTAGGTGATAACGTAAAGAGAGGACGGTATTGACGTAATGAACGAGCTCCTTCCAATATCTCTCCAGATGAATTACGAGCAAAGCGAATACAAATTATCGTTCGAATTTCAAACAATTAAATCAATGATGCAAATGAATACGACAAAAATCGAATAAGACCGAAGAAGCGGGGGTGTAGTGAAAGAAGGAAAGTAAAAGGGGGAACAACCGCGAAGGAAACGTCGTAGAGGCGTAGCGATCCGATCCGAGAAAATCCGATAACGATAGCAGTGGAAAGAGAGGTAGAGAAGGTTGGCAGGCAAATCGCAGTCAAAAAGCGCTCTTTAATTACGCTCAAGTTCAACGTTTCGCAGTAATTAAGTGAGTGCCGCGATAAATGAACGAGCGCAGCGTTCCGCTCGTGTTAGTCGTAGTCGACGAAGGCCTTTCATGAATGGAAAGTAATCGCCGATTCATAACAGGGGGCCCTCTTGCTCGTTACACTCGCCATGCGATTGGGATCGAAAAAACCGAGTTCGAGACTAGTTCGGTTTATTATTTCGATCTTAATTTATTCTGGCTTGTTCGTTTGGAGAAATGAAACTTCAGAACTGTGTGGACGTTATATTCTATTTCTTTTTACTGGCATTTGTGTTTCGAAAAAAGGCAAGGATCAGTGATATTTACTTGTACACCAATGAAGAACGTAAGAAACGAAAAGGACAAAGAAATAATTGTCCTTTTCGTTTCTTACGTTCTTTATACGATGTACAACTAAATATCACTGATCTACGAATGATTATAAATTGTGAAAAGTAATTTGGGAAGAATTCCAACAATTTTCGTTTACGTCCCGGGCTACGGCGACCAAAAACACGCGAGGGCCAGCCGGACTGTCGTCACGATTGTCCACCGAAAACCTCGAGGATCCGACCGAGACCGCGTGAACCCCATTCCGTGGCCACGGCACACGGCCTCTAACTGGGATCGCGCGAGACATTCTCGCGAAATATCGCCGGGGTCAATTAAAGATCGGATTCCAGGAGGCATTCCTCTGGCCGGGATCGATCCAACGATGTACACGTATATATAAACGCGGTTCTATTCGTTACTACGGCGTCTCGTTCGATCTTCCAGCGGTTCACCCTCGTTCCTGTTGGAATTAACAGGGCCAGGTGTAACCAGACCGTCGTTTTTAACCGTATCGTACACCACCGATGCATTTCGCTTCGAACCAAACGAAAAACCATCGAGCCGAACTAATTGTTTCAGGTTTCGCATGTTAAAAATAATTATGGTTCCGACGACAGAAGTCAAATGATATCTGTTACCGAGGCAAAAGTGTACTGGTTTCTCGACTTATTTAATTGATAGTATCGCGCGGCGGGATCGAGCGAGTAATCTGGGTCAGGCCTATCCCGCGGGACGTTACTCCGGTCTCTCCATTTCCGCGACAGCGGGCCGATTTCCGTTTGCGATATCGATCCACGCGCCACTTTTGGGCCACGAAGAAAGTTCCCAAGTTTGTACGGCCATAGTCGAACACGGTGCGTGAATATATGCACGTGGAAATTGGAGCTCAGGGCCGCTCCGATGACACCCTTTACCACTGTTCTCGAAGATAGTTCGCCGCTTCGACGTTCCGCCGAGCGAACACGTTTCACCGGAAAGGAAAACAAATGGCGATTTTTATTGACGTCGGTAATCGGACGAAAAATGTAGATAACCCGGGCGGAGAGTATGAAACGAAACGCGAGAGCGAAAGGCAGATCGGAAAACCAATTAAATTCGGTGTCTCTTCCGTATTTTACTTTTTTTAATGCCCGCGCATCGGCCCGGACGAATTTCGATCGCTGCTCTCTTCTGGACGCGTAGCCACGTTAATTAATTGATAATATCCCGCGGATTAACGAATCCAATTGCCTCGGGACGATTTCATAACGAACGTCCGTCGGTCACTCGTGTCGTCTCGAACGAGCGGCGGCCACTCGACGATCTAGTACTCTATAGTTTCACAGATTGCCTACTCAACGATAAGGGTATCTTTCGAACGCTACTTAATTGTCATTAACAAGAATCCGAAGTGGCGGACGACGGTCTCGTTCCTACCAACTGATAACGCTGTTCCGGACCATAGATTGCAATAACTCGCGTGCCACGCTCAAACTTAATCTGCTATAGTCGCGCGCGTGTCGAAACCTTGACTAACTACGTTAAAGTGTTTGGAGAACGGAATTGGTATCTGTCTAGCTTGTTAGAACAAGAGCCGTCTTAGCTCTTTGACATCATCGTTAATAGAGATACTTAAAATTACCCAGACAATGGATCGTCGTT
Organism: Ceratina japonica; assembly: GCA_019453355.1. NCBI lineage: Eukaryota > Metazoa > Arthropoda > Insecta > Hymenoptera > Apidae > Ceratina > Ceratina japonica. The sequence continues at coordinate 39,260 of SMSR01013977.1, forward strand.
TAACTCGCGTCACGCGAACCAGATTTTTCAATGACTGAGTCATTGTTCCATAAACATAAAATGCAGAGAGAACTGCGTAACTGCTCAGTTTTCAATAATTTCAGCAAAAATCGAATTTCCCCCGCGCGATTCAGTTTCTCAAATCCTCGAATCAATTGGACAAAATCCCATTTAACCGGAAACCTCATCAAGCTCACCCTTCCTCAATTTTTCTGCTCGGTCTGCCGCGAAAGAACCGCGGCAAATCCCCCATGGGTAAACCGTCCGGACGTATTTCCATGGTTAAGGGAAGACGGACAGGAAGACGCGCGTTTCCGGTTTCAGAGGCCAACGAACGAGCTCCTTTCGACCAAGAGAAAAGGATTCCTGGCCCGCGATATCGGAATGCAATTCCCCCTTCGTCGATAGAAAATGCTTGGAACCACGGAAAACGTTTACGATCCCCCGGTAAACTTCTGTCGACCGTTTCCACGCAATGATTTTACGACCCGTGTACACGGAACGGAATAAAGTTTGATGTGTAAAAAGACCACTGCGTTGACTCTGACTGACGGCTACGCGATTCATACCGAGATCGAGTTTCCAAATCTTAAATACGAATCGATGAACGGTTCGCAATTTCCATGATAAGACAATGACAGAGGCTAAGAGCGTCGGAGCAGGTAGTCCTTAATTGGAATTTCGAGCGAACTAAATAAATTTCGATCAGTCATTTCCTTAAGGGAACGCGGCGAGGTATTCGTATTTGCGTTTTGTCTCCAACGATTGGATATCAAGTATCTGGTTTACGGGGAATATAAAAGGGTCGCGATATCCGCGCGGGCCGCCCAAGGCAAGTTAATTCCATGAGAAGTCCCGTCGGAAAAGAGCAGAAATCGAGGCGAGTCGTAAAGCTGACAGCGTTTCTCAAACCGACGTTCACGAGCTCTAAACTCTGAGACCAGTAAGAACGGGAATTGGGATCGATAGGACGACATTACTCTTGATGAATGCCAAAAAACGCGATCTATATAAACAGCGGATAAAAGTTGGGCGCGTATAAAAATTTCGTATCAAGGAACTTCGCGTGGTAAGCTATTTCAGAGTCAGCTTCGAAACTTTCATGACGGTTTTAAATACCGCATAAATTATTCCGTGCATTCGCGAAACCTTTAATGCTGCATGAGGTTCAACAATAGTCTCTGATGCTTCTTAATTGAAATTCCGCTGTGAGAACGGTGAATCGCGAAAGAGACCGCGGAAGGAAGTATTTTCGTGAGAAAAATCGAGTAATTTAGGAAGGCCCTCGAGAATTGCCGGGTCTCAATTTCGTCGGCACATGGGAAAGGACAGTTTATTTCTGCGTTCGTCGAAGGGGACAGGCGTTTTCCGAGACTTTCGCGGTCCGGTTACGAGGAAAATTTCGCTGGAAGCCAGCCACCGGGATCCGATTAAGGGTAAGTTCCGAGTTCGGGGAAGAAGGCCAGGTGAAATATGAACGGACGGCCTCTCCCGCGCGCGCGAGAGCACAGATGAAAATACTTTACGGCGCCGCGCCGGTGAAGCGACTGGGATTTTAACCCATCGAGACCGCATTCGATTAGTTAAACCGGGCTGACCCGTTTCCGTTTAACCGGTTTCACTGCGGCGAACGCGCGCGACAAAATTTTATGCTAATCACAAACGATCCGATATTTATGATATCGTTATAGCTAATTTCGTTCCCGCACCGCGATACTTCTTTCATTAAATTAACGTTTATCCGCGTTACCGGCGACGCAGTTTTCAGTACCAGTGGTTTGAAACGTTCCCGAAACGAAAAAAAATTAAAGCTCAATCGATCAAGGGCAGAACTGAAAAAGTTATTTCTTTAATTAATGTTGAAATGGTTTTCTAAATAGAGGATTTTCGAGATTGCCACGAGTTCGCGAAGACATCGAAAATCATCTCGACAGGTCTAATCCGGCCGCGAACGGATATTAAACATCGACCAGTCGGTGGAAATTAAATTCTCGGGCAAAAACAATAGCCGGCGTTAGTGAAGATAAAAAAAAAAAAAAGAGAAAACGGTCGGAAAATGAGAAATAGGAAGGAATCCCTTAGAAAGCGAAGACAGCGGAGGATCGATCGTAATCATTTTCGAATCGGAAACCTCGAGGACAGGCGAGAAAACGAAAGTACCTGGCGGCTGTTCTACCGACCATTTCCATACCAATTTCTATTCTATTTCCGTTGACGCGGCAATGGCGTTCAATTATAGACTGCAATATCGAGAGGCATGTTTCGCCAATAACTGCGCCCACCTCTCTCTCTCTCTCCATCGATATCACCACCGCCAAAGCCTTCGACAATTTCGCCAGCCTGTTCCCGCGTCTGTCCCTCTTCCGCCTCCGTTTCCACCTCGCAATTATCCCGAGACGACAACGGCCCGCGTAATCGAAGGGTTTTTCCAGTTACTTAACAAGGGAATCGAACTCGTTCACAAAGACGGATCTATATGGAGAAAAAACTCCATTTCACTAATTAAATATTCGCGGGATTTCGTCGGCCCCGAACGCGAGATCAGGAGATTATCTCCACGTTCTGTCGGCGTTGCAAATATTAACTTTACGGGATTCAGATAACGCGCGGCATTAGCGAAAGCCTCGAGGAACTCGCGACGACGAAACTGAAACGCGTCCAGAAGAAGAAGAAGATTTCGCGGGGATCGGCGATTGAACGAATGGACAGAGAAGCAACTAGTGGAGCTTGCGTCCCGTACGAAGGTCAACGCGAGCAGTGAACGGGATCGTTGTTGCCGGATCCTGAAACGGCGGTCTGTTAAAAACGTTTCGGTCATTAAAGTCGAACAGGAAAGAATAACGGGGTGGCCTGGCTCGTGCCAGAAACGAGCAGTAATAAAATGATCGCGATATTACGCGATAACGACGGACCAAGATTCCATTCATCGCGCTCGGGGCATGTGACTCTTCCCCTCCGCGACTATTTGTCAAGAGATAGTTAACGTTTCCTCGAGCCTCGGGTCGGAGATCACTTCCCGAGAACTTAAGAACTTTTACAAAATTCCACTTCCGAACGCGGGATCAAATTCCCGGCAATTCCCTTTGCCGGATTCAATTTTGTTCTTTGCAACTGTCAGGAATAATATTATCGCAGACGCACGAGACCAGACGTTCCTCTATTTGCCGTTCGGACGTAAAAAGAAATTTTGACGAACAAGTAATTCAATTCGCGATCGAATCAACTTCGTACGGCGCGCATCTGCAATTGCGCTATTAAATCAATTTTCTAATCTCGCACAAAGCAGCCTCCGTTCGTCAAACGCGTTGCACGTTCTACGAAACATTAATTACAAAACGCATCAGGTCGTGAGTTCTGAGTACGTCTGTTCGCGTTGTTCGCGAATTTTTACCGGTTCCGCGGCCAACGCACCCCATGGCGTACTTACTCATCCTTCTCTCTCTTTCTTTCTCTCTCGAGTTTCTGCGTTCTCGAGGCCACCCACCCTCTTTCGACCCCTTTGTCGCGGGCTCGGATATAATTAATTCCGGTGTATCTGGCGCGTGGATGGGAAACGGGGGCAGCAGAGCCATTGTTCCTTCACTCTTTCACCCTTTGTCCTTTGATGGTGGCACTTCACTACCAAACGAAACCAACCAGGTGGACGCAATCCGTAGTATCGAGTGCGTGATTAGTTTTTCTCCAATTTAATTGCTGTTTTATCACTCCGACGGCAGAGAGCATTGGAATTCACTTTCGTATTAATCCTGCGATAGCAAAAGAATTGATCCTATTCTCATCGCCGACATNGACTCTTTCACCCTTTGTCCTTTGATGGTGGCACTTCACTACCAAACGAAACCAACCAGGTGGACGCAATTCGTAGTATCGAGTGCGTGATTAGTTTTTCTCCAATTTAATTGCTGTTTTATCACTCCGACGGCAGAGAGCATTGGAATTCACTTTCGTATTAATCCTGCGATAGCAAAAGAATTGATCCTATTCTCATCGCCGACATCGCATATTTCGCAGATTGTTCAGTAAGACGATTGGCAATAAAAATGCTGCACCCGTTTCTCATAAATTGCACGACACTTTTACGAATAGTATTAGCCGTGTTCTCGAGACAAGAGTTCTAAATTGTATTCCACGGCGTCCGGGCAGCGGCTCGTACCGGCTTCTGCTAGCTTTCAAGTAGATTTGATAGTGCATTTAGCTTAATTGACATCGCAAGTTGAAGCAAAGACGCTTGTGTAACTTGGCTAACTAAATAAACCTAGTGTATTACACCGGGCAATAATCGGATGAAATTCCACCAGCTCTGGCCAATCATCCAAATAAATTCTACTTAAACTTCAATTGGACGATCGATGTGTTGTTCGCCGCGAGATGGAACGAAGATTTACAGAAAATGTAAACCGGGGGAGAGAGAAAGTACGTAACGGAATGGGAATAAATAATCGCGGGAAGGAGGGGAATAGCAATTACAAAGACAAACGACGCGGATGAATTTGAAATATGTAGTAACAGGAAGAGGAACGTGCATAAAATACGGATACACACGGCCGGGACGTTTCCACGGAAACGGAGAAAAATTAAAAACGAGACGAACGAACGCGGGAGCCAGAAGCGCGCGAAACTGTTGAAAAATACGATCCGACGGCTCAAAAGTGGATGCGCCGAGAGAAATAAGTAAACGAAAAGAGGAGCGATGACAATATCAATTTACGTGGAACGGAAGTAACAGCTAGCTAGTTCGGGGACAATGGAGTAAGTAGAATTAAGAAAGACAGGATTAAGGAAGGCATCTTCCTATTGACAAAGGAATTAAACTTGGTGGCTTGTAAGTTGAAAAAAGATTTGCATAGAGCAGCTACGATCCGCAGAATCGTCGAAACGCGAGAGGCAAGGAGGAAGACCGAACGGGGAGAAAGGGAAGAAACGAAGCAGACCGGAGAGAAAGAACGGGTCTGCGCAAAGAGACAATGGGAAGCGATGGCAGAAGCTGGGCACAAAAGGGAGGAAGCAATTAAACGAGGAGAATCGAGCATAAGGGAACGAACGAGGGAGGGAGAGGGTGCGGTGGGAACCGGCGGCCAGACGGAGACGGAACGAACGCGGGGATGAACACAAAAAGCGAAAGGGTTGCACGGCGGGGTTGGCAAGGGAAAGAGAGAAAGGCGGAACCGTATGGTAAGACAGACAGGAAACGACACGGAAAAGCGAGACGAGGAACCAAACCGTGTATACGCGAGGGACCGTCTCGTTAGTCTCTCGTCAAAACAAATCGCGCCTTTAGAAAACTAGAAATCCCCTTAGAAAATAACTTTCCTGGAAATCAAATCCAGGCTCGGCCGCGGGAACCTCTTGTTATCGTCGGGTGAACGGGCGCATTGTCTTCGCGATGAATTTTTAACCGAGAAAGATCGTTTCCCAGAGAAATTCGGATACGTGAAATTGAAAGGAAGATCATTTTAAACTCGTCCGTCTCGAGGACGAGGAAGAAGGTGGAGGGACGACGATGGAGTGCTCCGGCCACGAATTTTTATAACTCGCGCGAAAACGTAAAAAGGATGCAGACGCGAAGAGATTGTCCGGCTTACTTTCTTTATCCTGAGCTTTCCAGACGAGGGAGGGATGACTGAGTGCTCTGTCCGGTAATTTTGATAAAAAGGAAAGGTGGAAGATGAAGTGAGAGTGTATGGAAGCCGGGCGCCGGGTGGGAGAATAGCAAAATGGAACGGAGGATGAATTTCGGTGGAGGGTAAACGGGGAGGGGGAGAGGATGAACTTGTTTCAGCCGGGGATTTCTCGTTGCCGGACGGGATGCCTCGCTATGGAATTTTGATAAAAAGTAAGCGAGGGTCGGGCAGTCATCTGCCTGGAATTTTGATAGAGAAACAAAGAACACGAGTACATGCGCCGTGTCTAGGGATCTCATTTCCCGCTGGGAGCTCTGATTAGGGCGAGGAAAAAATTACTTTCCACATATATCTCCCGCCTCTGTTTCCGCGCGGATTAAAACAAATATGATAATTCATAGTACTCCTTCGAGTATCGTTGAACCGACGAGAAAAAGAATGTCTATAAAAAAGCGATTCGTTTTATACGGTCGCAGCTCGAGGACCCTGGCTCGGGAAAAATTATGCGCCGAAAATAGTTTTATATCCTCTGTTCTCCTTACAGGAAAGAATCCTGTTAGCCAACGAATGGCGCTCGTTTCGAAAACTCTCATACCTATGCGAAAACTCTTTGTAGCCGGGTCGCAAGCCCTCCAGGATTTCCAATAATAACTTTTACGAGGCTCGAAACTTTCTCAAAAAGAATGTTGCAGCTCGCTTATAGGTAAGAAATAAAAGAGAAGGAAAGCGTACGTACAACAGAAGTGCGCACGAGAAAATAACGAGCATCTGTTATTCGTTTCGCACGGAACGCTACGGCTCGAATTATATTTCCCATTCCGTTCGTGTTCCGAGATAAATAAACAGAATATCGAGATTACGGCCTCCGTATCAAAATGTCCCTATGATCGCTCGCTCGTTAAAACCTAAGAACGTTCTGACAAATTTCTCGTCCGTTTCTTGCCCGCAAATACGTACGCGTGCCGCTTGTGACTAGATAACTGTGCGACGAGACAAACAGTCGAATAAATAAGCCGTTGTGATACTCGCGACCGGACGAATTCCGCCGGGATGAATCCCGGCACCGCTCGGTGATCCCGCGGCATTACGCAGCACCGCAAACGTTGTTGGCCACCGAGATTACCGTTTTAATCCTTAATTTCTCCCGGTCGCGAGAGAGACTGACGCAACGTTTGCATGCAACAGAGAATTAGACACAGGAAACGTTCTTGGACAAGTTCATCCTTAAACGGATCAACGAAATTTACTCGGCGAACTCGATCGTCGTCCATTATTTGTATTACAAAAAGTTCCCTGGCACCGGCGAAATTTCTGAATTCTAAATCGAGTCGCAAAATCGCTAATCGCTTCCTACGAGCGTACCACCACGAAGTTTCTATCTCGCGCCAAGAACTCATCGTTACAGGATAATTTAAGGCAGTTTGAAGTAATACGCGAGACATACTTCCGGCAAGTCCTGCAGACTCCTCCTCTAATTTCCCATTATGCAAATGCTCGCAGCGCGCGCGCGATACGAGACAGGAAACCGTGCCGGAATTAATTAACCCCGCGAACGACTTCGACTTTGTCTTCGGCCAGGGTCGCCATCGAGCTCGTTTAACGCTGATAAAGTGATCATTCCAGCCGCGGAGGCTGCGAGGAACGAACGGACAGATTTGTTTGCAGATTCATCTCGCCCGGCCAAAGTATCTCCTCCGATCCTCTCGTTAACATTATTATCCTATTAAACGTTACGCGAAACATTGGATCGAGCGTTATCTGGACCATCTACGGGATGGGCCATTTTAAACAGTACTTTCCTCTTTCAGTTTCCGAGAAAATTGACCGTACTGTTTAAAATGGCGCCCATCCTGTATATTTGCACTCTCAACGGGGGATAAATTTCAATTTCGCGTTCTCGTATATTCTTTCAGCCGAACGCCCTATTATTTCGCGGCACCGCGCGATACGATAGTTGGGAACGACTATCGAAGAAGCCTCGTTCACCATAATCTCCTTCCCATGAACGTTTCGAAAGTCGACGAGGGATCCCATACGGGTAACCATGTTTGGCTCGAGTTGCTCTTCCTTTTGCACGCCCACGCGGCAACCGCACGATTGCGCAAAATGCTGCGCTTACAGCGGAGTCGTTAGCGAACTATGATCGACTCGACAAAGGCAAAATGATCGAGGGATCCCGAGTATAACGCGCGAAGTCTTTGAAGACGGAGCACGTATCGCGACTCAAAAAATTAATTAAGGTGAGANCTCTGTATATTTGCACTCTCAACGGGGAATAAATTTCAATTTCGCGTTCTCGTATATTCTTTCAGCCGAACGCCCTATTATTTCGCGGCACCGCGCGATACGATAGTTGGGAACGACTATTGAAGAAGCCTCGTTCACCATAATCTCCTTCCCATGAACGTTTCGAAAGTCGACGAGGGATCCCATACGGGTAACCATGTTTGGCTCGAGTTGCTCTTCCTTTTGCACGCCCACGCGGCAACCGCACGATTGCGCAAAATGCTGCGCTTACAGCGGAGTCGTTAGCGAACTATGATCGACTCGACAAAGGCAAAATGATCGAGGGATCCCGAGTATAACGCGCGAAGTCTTTGAAGACGGAGCACGTATCGCGACTCAAAAAATTAATTAAGGTGAGAACGTTAGGGGTTGAGTATGAAGATGAAACAATGGTGCGAGTAAAACGACGGCGGAAGAGTTATTGGGGCGAGAAGCGAGCCCGCCGACTTCTAACGAGGAATTTCTCGTCGTATTATGGCCGTATGAAATTCAAGGTATTCCCGATCGGCGCGGCACGCGTACGAAATAAAGATGAAAAGCCGGGAAACCGGGGAAAAGAAGATTGCGAGCGTTATCGATTCGCCGACACCTCTGGGACGTCTCATCTATTAAAGAGAGGGACGAGGTGTGTATCATGCGCGTGGAATTTCTTCGATTCTTGGCTCTCCTCGCGCTAAGAGCATCATTTCTGATTTTCTTGAGGAGATCAAATTTTCTTAGGTCCGACGAAGTTCATTGCTCTAAGTCCCCGAGAATGGAAGTTCTAATTGATAAAAGGGAGGAGAGACGGTTCGCAGAGTAAAATAATTGAATTCTAAGTTACTTATTCGAAGATGGTTTCGTTTGGGAAAGTTCGCGCACGAAGTTCGGTTATTCGTCGCGAAAGAAGAATTTATCGCGTCGTTCGAATTCATCGGCGTGGCTTATGGATAGTTATTGAAAGGCGACAGGAGGCGGAGGGAAAAGTATAATCCTATTAAATCCGGCCGCTCTTGATTCGGGAATCCGTAGATTAAATTGAACCGCGCCAATCGAATCTCGCGCGGCTCTCGTCTAATTTAATCGAGCACCTTAACCAGGATCGCTCGCTTTAGAATACAGTCTGTTTCTTTCGTTGCCCGAGTCGCGACACGACGTCCTAACGAAAATTAGTCGAGACCTCCGCGACCATAACGCCAGTCGATGGAATCGATACACCGATCATCTTGACCCAGTTGCATCCTGCGCTACGATACCTAAACGGTAACAGAATATTTGATATAACGTTTCACGTGATGGTCGACACAATGATTCATTTAAAGATCTCTTTCATACGATGAACGCATGTTTTAACAAAGTGGTTAAACAAGTTATTGGACGTGGAACGTACGCTAATGGCGCACGACCGAAGGATACAACTGTAATTGTCGCAAATGAAGGAGGAAAAGCTCGTTTATCGAATTCGAGTATCCTTCGAAGGATTCGCGATCACGAAACGGAGGCCCCGATGGGAACGGGCGATATGCAAAACGCGATCCGGCCATTTTATGGCGCATAAATATGCATTAAGCGAGAAACCGGGTCCGGCAAATTTTTATTTTTTTTTAGTGCGTTCGAGCCCTGACGGAATTATTTGTAGCCGAATGCTCGCGGATTGTTTCGGTCCCTCTTCGATTTAAATCGACAATGAAATCAGATAAATCCTCGCCAACTATTGATTCAATGCCGGTCGCCCGTTGCATTCTAATTATGCCTCGCCGTATTGTCGTTTCGCAACGAAACAGAGACCGCGGCGAGGGGAATTGCAAATTTCATTCTTGCAAATTGCGAGCCTGGCTTTTGCGCGCATTAAAAAGAAAATACACGAGCTCGGGCCTTTAATAAAAACGGCGATTCTATGGAAAATGATTAAACCCTTCCGCGTCACGATTTTTCGAAATCGTATCAGGTATATAGGAATCGATTTAAAAGGATATGGGAGGCCATAAAAATTCGCCGAATCCCTTACCGCGCGGGGTGGAAAAGTACGACGAGAAAAGTTGTCGCCCGTGGGACGAACCTCGCAAGATGGATGAAAGTTTTTTTCCACCGCGGGAATTGGTCGTGAAAACTGGTAAAAAGTAACGAGCCAATTTTCCGCAGGACGTTCTCGCGCTTTTAACTACAACGCGACCACTCGACTCTTTAACAACCATTTTAATTGAACCGCGTTACTGATAAAGAACCTCGATCATTTTAACGTGTCGAAAGGCGTATTAAATTTGGAAACCGTCACGAACCAATGTCCTGCGACGTCTACCTGTAGATTAATATTATCACACCGATAAGTCGAATACACAATTCGATAAGATACCAAAAAAATACCGCTCCCCTTGTACTACGAACTACTAACACCGAATTTCCAAATAATAAACATATTTTACTTCTATTTCTTATCCACGAAATCCGTGCGTCGAGAAGAAATCAGGTTTCTTGTCCTCTTCGAAACATCTTTCTATTCGCCAGACAAGTAAAGTAGAAAGTAAATTGCTTGTCCTCCGCGGCTCGTGTGACGAGAGAAATTGGAGCGACGCTTGACGAACGATTTAGATCCGCGAAAACGCTGCCAGCGAATAATTATCTGTCACGAACAGTAGTTAAGCTTGCTTAAAGTAAAACTGCCACTCTGACGCCTTTGTACGCGACCTTCCCTCATTCTTTTTCCCTCGATACTGCATCGAAAACCGAGATCGAACGAAAACAGGAAAAACAGATAACAACGTTATCACGTTAATTAAGAAGTATGCAAATATAATTTTCGCATTCACCATCGGTACATAACTATGGAAATCAGTTTTATCGTTCGAATATTGCAATATGCATTCTCTCGATATTGAAGTGTTCGATAAATTCGTGGTGTAATAATTGCGTGCTTTCCATTCGCACAGAGATGGATCGTCGATCGGCAAAGAAATACGCGGCGAACAAACAAACGACTGAGACGTAAGACGAACGGGTTAAAAAATGGTCTAAGATAAAGGCAGAGTGGCACGGAACCGGTCATTAAAGTAGCCGGCAAGAAAGATCTTTGGCAAGTGGGTCGATTTGTATCGCGGGTGGTAATCGTTTCGCTCGCGCGGCACGCGACTACGAGGGCGTATAAGGGGGCGAGGGTGGTGTATCGAGGTCAGATAGTAATTTTCGGTCGGAATTGAAGTATTCCGCGAGAGAGCGATGCGTCATTAAACGGCCGCGAAGTCGACGTTTTCGGAGAACGTTCGCGTTTCGTGGAATTGTGTCGCTCGACGCGAATCGCCTCTAATAAGCATTGCGACAGCCCCTTGTTACCCGACACGAATACCGCTTCCGTTTCAGCTTTCTTATTAAGCATACATCGTTCCCAGTCGTATAGCCAATTTCTACTATTATTCCGCGCCGTATGAATTAATGAGAATAATCGTATAATACGTCTAACCGACCCTACTTTCGTTTCATTAAAACGTGTTCCTGAAATGTTCTAGCGACATTCATTTTCTCGAGTGCTTCAATTAAGATCGTCTCGGATAACGAGTTCGATTTTTGACTCGACGCGTTCGAATATTGCTCCAATCTCGTAGCGCGTATTTTAACTGGATATTTCCTGTGATTCAAGTTTTCTGCGACGCAGGTGGTAATGTATCTAGGATCGGAATTCCGCGATAATTAATTCCTCCGCGTACGGTGCAGCCGCGTGACTCGTGGGACGTCGATTGGGCGACTGTTGTTCGCCGTTTAAGAGCGCGCCTTATATGGCCGCGTAGCCTGCGCCGAATGAATCTGAGATCAATGCCGACAGAGAAATATTTTCGTATGGGTGCCTGTACGTACACGTCCGCCGCGCTTTACGCCTCCTTTTCGGGCAAATCAACTTTTCTCACGGGTTTCTGAGAATCGGAGCGACTATCGTAGAAAGCGCGTTTTTCTTAACGGGGTTACGTTCGTTCAGTTGTCAAATTTGAAGGAGTGTCTTAGTTTCGAGCCCCTTATCATGCACACAAAAACACACCCCGTATTAATTCGATCTACTAATTTTTTAGGTGTGTGCAGTACGAGTTGCAACTCGTTGAAAGAGCACGCGATTTTGAGATAGTTCGCGTTCTGTCCGGCTACAGGAATAATCTGGCACGAAAGTACGTTGCCCCAACCTGACCTAAGCTCGCCCTCGCGAGTCCTCGTAAAAGGCCATTAACGTCTGTCGTTTAATATTCGTCGCGGTGAATCGGTGCCGTTTCGACGCTAAACGAGTCTACTATAGCTCACGCTATCGCCATTCATCCGGCAAGGTCACGCGAATCTCTGATTGATTGAAAAATTAGCACTCCGCTCGCTTTTCACCGATAATTCAACCGAACACAACAATTTCTACGAGCCAATTAAAACCGCACTCTGCGTGCGGCGAATTTTTTTATGATCCAAATCTGGAGACTCTCGATCGACGATTTCAGAAGATAATTGAAATATACCGAGCGAAATATGTAAATTAGACCGAAGACGAACGACGCTTATTTAACAGTCGTTGGAACGAAAATGGCAAAAATAACAATGAAGTTAAACGTTGGCAATCCCTCTACGGCCCGGCGAAACATATGCAAACGATCCACCGGTTAAACAAACAGCTCGCGAAAGGGTTAAGGCACTCGAATCCGAGGTCCCTCCTCGTTTGGAAATTAGAATGCAAATCGTTAGCGGAACGATAGCGCGTCTCNACAATCCCTCTACGGCCCGGCGAAACATATGCAAACGATCCACCGGTTAAACAAACAGCTCGCGAAAGGGTTAAGGCACTCGAATCCGAGGTCCCTTCTCGTTTGGAAATTAGAATGCAAATCGTTAGCGGAACGATAGCGCGTCTCCCTGGCGTAATGTCAACGATCCCGTAAACACGAGCAGTCTATACGGAATTTTGAACGACGTTACACGTCAATGGAGACGGGAGCTCGCCTGCCCGCTCTTCTAATGTATTCCATTCAAATTCCGTGGCGTCCCGTTGTGTCTTACGCCTAAACCGAATCCCGAAATAAACTCGAGCATCGACCGCCCACTGTAAACAACCGGGCTCTCTCTCCTTTCCTATTAATACAAAATTAGACCACGCCAATTAATTGGTTCGTTCACAAAATAAGACCGACGACTTGTACAGGAATTGAGTATCTNTATTTTTATCCAATTTATATTATATATTCTATATTATATGTATACATAACATGTGATTAAAAAAAAGTATGATCTACTGAAGTTACTATTAGTACAGTATGTATATCAAGTACATTATTAGAAATAGCAACGTCACGCATTGAAATTAGAAGTATCACAATAGACTAGGTATTTTATTCCTTGCTCATATCTGTGATTCTCTTTTTATGACGGTTNTAAAGAATATTTATTACGATTTTTACATACTATGAAAAATCGACGTCGCAGATGTTTACTTTGCGTGCGAATCCGTAATCGTAAAAATGCATCTAACAAAGTTCTTTTCCATAATCTCCTTTTCGGAAAGATGAAAAAGCAGACGGATCGATTAAATTTAATTAGGTAAGTGAAAATAATTAACGAAACGAGCCCACCGACTTAGCGTTCGAGCCAATTATTACTCCCATTGGAAGGTTTACGATTAATCTAAAGGTTCCTCGAGGTTGATTAACTTCCAGCTACGAGGTAATAACGTATTCAATTTGTTTCAATGGCAATGTATTAAGCCGCGCAATTAAACGCTGCTTCGTTAAACGATTAATTAGAAACAAAGCTGCGATAAACTAGTTGAAAACAGGCACCGAGCGAAACAAATTCCAAGTAAACACGAAAGATGTTATCTCGTCTCAGGGCTGGAGATACGACTGAAAAATTTGATACAATTTCGACTCGCAGCGTTGAAAAAAGTAAATTGTGACACGTCGCGATACGCGGGGATAAAAAATTAACGATTTTAATTGAGAATTCGAGCGTTCGTGACAAGCGAGGAACGAAAAGTGAATAAATTGATAAATGGATACGCACACGGTTCGACGCCCATGCGTCATAGAGAAAAATTATCAGCGCGAATAATTCCAATAGTTAATTTTCATGTAATATCGAAGGGAAATGAAATACGACCAGTTTTCGAATATCTCTGTGATCCGGCTTGACGAAAAATAATATTACCTCTGCGATTAAAATTTCCACTTTTCGCTGGCGAAAATTAAAATCTAATAAAGTAGAGATAAACGAAGGCGAACTCCGGCTGCAGACGTGAAAACAATTATCTGCTTTCATCTTTTAATCGATACCATATTAATTACCGTGTCTACGGACAACTTTTTGCCAAGAGTAAAGAGAGCTGATTTAACATAATCCGTCGAGGAGATCAGACCTTATGCGCATATTACAACTTAATACTTAGGCGAACGAAAATGAGTAGCTCGATCTCGAGATCGCGGCAACCGGAGCAGAGCTGATTTTTTTCTTCGTTCTCGGCTGTTATGCAACGAGCGAATACGATACGAATATTTATAAGTCGTTCCTTCCCCGGTACTCTTTTAAATGGCCGAGCGAACGAATCGAGACCGAGACGCGTTTTCCGCGGCGCGCGGCCACTGCTAGGATATTACCAGCGATATTTCATTCACGGTCCGACACCGGCGGCGTTTAAAGGGTTTCTCCTCTGCCTATCGGTTAAATTAAAGGTCGGCCGCAATTGGAAAATGCAACTCGATGCTGAAACGCCCTTTAAGCGATTTATGACGACCATCGGGACCCATTCCTCTCCCGGTCTTCTTTTTAACCCCGCGTTGCCTGAATTTAACGCCCGAATAGCAAAAGGTAACCAATAAAAAGGTAGCTGAAAACGCTACCTTTACCTCCGGGCCATACATTCTGATTTCCTATAATCCATTCAAAATACCTGAAACCGAATACTTTAATTGATGAATTAATTCCAGACGCGTTTAATGAACGTTTTATTGTGCATCAAGATCGGCAGTGTGCATCACGCTTGATATACGCGATGATAATTCGCCGACGCACGGTTTATTCTACCAAAAAGCACAGACGGGCATTAGTCACGTGCGATGACCGAGCGCATAAGGTAATTACGGACAATCTTGGGGATGAAACATGGGCATAAGAAAGGCTAAAATCCTACGCCGTGACCGAACCTCCATTGTTCTTGCCGAGTATTGTCCCTTATCGCGGTATTCGAGACGCCGCCGTGCAAAACGATCCCTAAGAAACCGCTGAAAGCCGAGCTGGGGGACACAATGACCCGGTTACGGGTCGATCCGCGAAATTCGTGACTCATGTTATATGTGCCTCGAAAGTTAGGCCCGGGGCTGTTCTTTGGGGGAACCCAGGCCTTGTTAGGGCGTGCGAATGCCACATGGCAACGTTTGCACAATGATATCTACCCCTACGGAGATACTTTACTGATGAACCAGGAGCCTGCCCCTGCAGATTAGCCAGGACGATGGGGATGGCTTTCTTAACACCGTTGTTTTGTGTTTTGACAATCAAACGTCTAACTTTATGCAAAGTAAAGGACGATACGATTTTAAGGAACGTATTTTAAATAAACCTGTCTTCAATTCGATCGATTACTTAAATAGACGTTCTACGCGTCTACCCATGTATTCGAGATTCGATCATTTATTTTTGATAACTTCGTGAAACAAGTAGTTCGAAAGGCTTTGGTAAAGAATTCGTGCATTGTGCTCGGGAAGTTGCTGACTAAAGCAAAGTTTGGCATGAAATAAAGGTAGGAAATCAGACTGGTCGATCGTTGTAACCAGCGATTGGATTGCGTTATGGACCAAGTTCGAGTGGATCTTGTCGAACAGCTAGCGTACAAGTGCTACAGGTTACGACCTTGTGAAATGGCGAACGAACGGAACTACGTTCCCGGCCCNTCTGCCCCGGCAGATTAGGCAGGACGATGGGGATGGCTTTCCTAACACCGTTGTTTTGTGTTTTGAGAATCAAACGCCTAACTTTATGCAAAGTAAAGGACGATACGATTTTAAGGAACGTATTTTAAATAAACTTGTCTTTAATTCGATCGATTACTTAAATAGACGTTCTACGCGTCTACCCATGTATTCGAGATTCGATCATTTATTTTTGATAACTTCGTGAAACAAGTAGTTCGAAAGGCTTTGGTAAAGAATTCGTGCATTGTGCTCGGGAAGTTGCTGACTAAAGCAAAGTTTGGCATGAAATAAAGGTAGGAAATCAGACTGGTCGATCGTTGTAACCAGCGATTGGATTGCGTTATGGACCAAGTTCGAGTGGATCTTGTCGAACAGCTAGCGTACAAGTGCTACAGGTTACGACCTTGTGAAATGGCGAACGAACGGAACTACGTTCCCGGCCCTTCCGCCCGGATTTCTGCCTTTCTTTCCCGTAAAAGGATTCGAGATTCTCGAAGCTCTATACGCAAACGCATTGTACCCCGACATAATACCCCCCGGGAAAAACGTTGCCGGACAACTATAACACACGATACGTAATAAAATAACCGATAAACGAGGCATACAAATTTCGCGCGTCGAAAACACTACTGTGATAAAATACATCGAACAATAAAGAGACATTGTCTCGTTGGCAGCCAAATAAATACTCGTAATTATTAACACGCTGCTTGCCTTTGATACCATCAACGCGTTTTAAACAATAATCCGCGTAAGGTTGCGTGAATGAATTCCAGCGAATTATACGCGTGCGTGTCTGAACGGAAAGCACAAAAGGGTCGAAAGTTTCGTTTCGTTGACAGCTGGACCACAAAGGATCGCGCTGTTTACGCGCAATAATTAACTAAAATAAATTCGATTAATCTTACCCAGTCGCGGTTCGTTTCCGTTCTGTCATAAACCAACGCGCACACGCGATATCAATAATTTTTCCACCGTTCATTCCGTCCTCGAATCATCGATATTCCGATACTCGATCGCCAATAAATTTTTACCTACCTCTTTCCACAAAGCCTTTGTACCAATTTTTTTTCGGTTAACGTTTCACTATCTAATAATACCTCGCGTTATACATTCACGGGAATTACGAATACGAAGCCGAAAATGCAAAGTCAAATAGTTTCGTGCATTATCGTTGTGCAATACCTAATCTGTTTTCATATCCTCGCGTTCCGACGTTCATCGAGAGGTCATAAACAGCGATGGTAAGACATATTCGCGTGACGCAAGAAAAAAACCGATAGATAACGTGCATGTGTACATATAAGACGAATTTGTCGTAACGCCGGATATCGGAACGAGACAAATCCGTGATAGAGGATATCAAAATAACAGATTCGCGACACGCACCGCGTAGGGGCGTATAATTCCCCACGTTTTACCATATTATACAATTACATCAGGTAGAAATGTAAGGCGTCTTCCGAGAATTGATTCGAAATAGGCATCGGCCCTTCGCATGACGCGATAGCGTTATGCTCGTACAGTATAATGGATAACGTAACAGTATAGCGGCACGTAAGAATCGCGTACAAATCGCATATTGGCTTGGGAGTAAGGAAAGGAAGTCTTGCGTCTCTCTCGACACGCGCTATCGAGTAAACAAATTCATGCAATTGGCAATGGAGCGTAAACAAAACCGGGAGCGAACGCGTCGTGCGCTGTTTGGAATTCGAACGTGCACGGAGCAAAGGATACGTGCAGGAACGCGACGCATCGGATTTGTACATGACGTACCGTATCCGATCGTTTCTCGGCACGAAAAATCCCGTAACGTAAGCGTGGAAGCGGTTCGAGGAAACGCTCGGAGTACAAGGTAAGAAGCGATGCGTGTTTGACGTGGAACGCCGGTCGAGTGTCATCGGGACGGACAAACGGTGTCTCGTCGGTGATTGAGAAAATGCTATTGAACGATCGCTGAAAGAATGACATAAGGGAGAAAGAAGGTATTCGCGAAATCGAGCACACTCACCTCTGTAGCGGCGTTGCATCCCGCGAGAATGACGGCCGTGCTGATCAGAATCCAGTATATCCTCGGTTGCATCTTTCCTCTGTTTCTAGCCGCTTCGGGCCCTGTCGAGAGCCCACCGGGTGGTCACCGCGTCGAATCGACAGAACCAAACGAAAAAATTTAACGTACGCTCCGGCCAGAGAGAGAGAGGAACAAACCACCAAAAAAATCCACCGGAGCAACAACGCGACACACACCACACTGATCGATGAACCGCGAGACACTGAGGGCGCGTCGATCGGTCAGTTCCACCGCCGCTCGGCCGCCATTTCGGATCATCAGCGGCGGCGACGCGGTACGGCCGCGATCAGCACTAATCGGTGAAGAAGGAGAAAGTTTTCAATTGCTACTGCGCGAGAAGTTTGAATCGTACTCATCTGTTTTTTTGTGCATTCATATTTTGATCGCTAAATTAGTAATCGGTGGGACATAAGCGTGTTCTAAGTAATGTAGAATACTTCATCCGTCGACGTGCGTTGAATTGTTCAACGGTAGGTACATATAACATAAGTACTATGCCGGGACGCGGCATTAGAAGTTCGAAGTTCCAAACGAAGATGTGCGTAATACAAGTGTTATCATTCGTTGTTTTACTTTCGCAAACAAAAAAAGGTAAGTATTTCGTACAATAATGATGACGTTGTTGCATGTAAACGATAACATAAACTCTTTTGTTTTTCTGTTGCTCAGGCGATTGAACAAGGTGTCATGGCGAATAAAAAACTTTGACAACGGGCGGGAAAATCTTTTCAAGACGTCACCGGTGAGTGAATTTTAACTAATTACATATGAATTTTAACATATTCCTTGTATGCAATGGACAATGCAGTTTTTTGTCTGTTATTTAATGATATATAAGTATATAAATGTTCGCTTCACGATTGACATTTGTTTTCTTACGGCAAGAAGAGAAATAATCGCAGCAAGATGCTCGACATTATCAAAATAGTAAGTAAAAGTATCAAAACACAATTATGCGCGATGTGAAAATTATTTTTTGTCGCTGGCCGACAGATCTTTGTCAAGCCCTTTCAAAAATCGTAGATTTTCGTTTATACTTCGGTTGTATTCTTCAATTTTGTTACGCATCGTTGTGACCTCGTCTTGCATGCATTTCACTTCCTCCTGCATTTTTTGTTTCAACATTTCTAACAGTGCTTTGTCCTGATAAGTGAGAAAAATTCGTTACTTCTCGCAATCGCGTTTTTCATCAAGTATGTTATTACCTGTTTGTAATAAAATTCAGTTTCAAACGCGATGTCATCGCTCGGAGTTTGATTTTTACTGGAGTCGCTGCTTCTCCTTTTAAAATATTTAGAACTATCGGAAAAGAAAACGTTTTGAACAGTATTCATATAACCGTGAAATGCGGAGATGCTTCTTGAAACGAAATTCTTCAACGTGTTTTACTCACCTACTTGATTCACAAGCTAGGCCTCGTAAAATGTACCGAAACATTGTTTCCGATGATTTTCCGTCATTAATTTAACGAACAAAAAATCGCTCGAGGAATTTAATTGCACAGAAATTTTACAACTTCCTGTCACGAACAGTGAAACATTTGAGCGGAAATGTTGAAAACTAATCGCGATAATCGATGCTAATTGACGTTAATTCGTAAACAAACTTCACACTAGTGAATGTTAAATGAATACTCAATCATTTTTATCGAATTTATATTTTATATTCTATATTATATATATACATAACGTGTGATGAAAAAAAAAGTATGATCTACTGAAGTTACTATTAGTACAGTATGTATATCAAGTACATTATTAGAAATAGCAACGTCATGCATTGAAATTAGAAGTATCACAATAGATTAGGTATTTTATTCCTTGCTCATATCTGTGATTCTCTTTTTATGACGGTTTATGGCCTCTTGATGGCGTTTAATTTGTTCTTCGTGGAAAGAGATCTCATCATGTAGATCATCTTTCAGTTTCTGCAGTTGTTTCTTTTGCTGAAATCAGAGGAATTACCCAGTAAATCTCTTGAAATCTGTACAAGTGATATTAGGGAAAGGAAATGTTACTGACCAGGTTGTAAAAATATTGATCTTCATGAACAGCTTCCATCTTTCCAAAAGATCCACCAGCATCGCGAATAGATCCACCACCACCACCTCCTCTACCTGCTCCTGACCCAGGTTCACCACTCATTCTCACTTGGCTATAATCAATAGAATGAGCAATTCTTAATTAGAATCTCTGAATAGGTTCCTGTTCCAAAAAACGAATAGCTCAGTGATAACAGTTAAAAATACAATGTCTGTCGAAACCAGCAACAGTTCAATCAATGAGTTGTACAACTCGACATAGAACATTCCAATCTAACGTCCTGCTTCCTTCAATTAAAGACAAAATTGTAAAACTGACCCAAAAACAAACCAGATACATACTTCTCCGCAGTGATAAGGTTTGTGGTTATTACATAAGTTTGGTACAGTAGCTATATGTGAAATTCAATAATACTTAACAGGATTATTACAATTTAATCAGTAAATAGATTTTGGTCAAATATAACTTCTATTTGCTTAAGGTAAGTACAAAAATACATTGGAATTCNATAAAAAAAAAGTGCCGAGGACGCCTTGTCGTCTGGTCGATGAATTAAAGCAACAAATTAAGATAAACCGATATCGTCTGGCCGTCGATAAATTAAAACATCAAATTAAGATAAACNTTATGGCCTCTTGATGGCGTTTAATTTGTTCTTCGTGGAAAGAGATCTCGTCATGTAGATCATCTTTCAGTTTCTGCAGTTGTTTCTTTTGCTGAAATCAGAGGAATTACCCAGTAAATCTCTTGAAATCTGTACAAGTGATATTAGGGAAAGGAAATGTTACTGACCAGGTTGTAAAAATATTGATCTTCATGAACAGCTTCCATCTTTCCAAAAGATCCACCAGCATCGCGAATAGATCCACCACCACCACCTCCTCTACCTGCTCCTGACCCAGGTTCACCACTCATTCTCACTTGGCTATAATCAATAGAATGAGCAATTCTTAATTAGAATCTCTGAATAGGTTCCTGTTCCAAAAAACGAATAGCTCAGTGATAACAGTTAAAAATACAATGTCTGTCGAAACCAGCAACAGTTCAATCAATGAGTTGTACAACTCGACATAGAACATTCCAATCTAACGTCCTGCTTCCTTCAATTAAAGACAAAATTGTAAAACTGACCCAAAAACAAACCAGATACATACTTCTCCGCAGTGATAAGGTTTGTGGTTATTACATAAGTTTGGTACAGTAGCTATATGTGAAATTCAATAATACTTAACAGGATTATTACAATTTAATCAGTAAATAGATTTTGGTCAAATATAACTTCTATTTGCCTAAGGTAAGTACAAAAATACATTGGAATTCGACCTTTATCTTGATTTCAAGCAGAGCCTGTACAGAAGCCGGGATCGAATTAAGCTATCGGAGATATTACGTCTAAACGTGTATTATATATTAATTATTGTATGTAGAACATTGTTTTATACCTCAACATAGCCATATTCCGTGAAAATGTAGTGATAACTCGTTGCATTTTGGACGTGAAAATGTTCAAAGTCCAGCAAGTGTTGAGAATTGCAGTAGAAATCATGTACTACGATCGGGAGGAGATGGTTACGTCGTCGTGCCAGTGCAGTACGAGTTTCACGAGGAAACCGTCCTGGCGCTCTTTCAGCGCCAATATTAATTTCATTTTTCCAAGAATCTCGCAGATTCCCATTTTTTATTATAATATCAAGTAAAAAAAGGAAAGTCGATGTCGAGAATAGATTAATTACAAATGAAATGCTTTTTTGAGAGCAATACGTAAATAGCAAAACATGTAATCGATACTATTTATAATAATAAGATTTAATTCTTATTTTAATTATTGAAAAGATTGTTTGCAAATCAATATATCACCTGCAGTATTCAGCAGCTTGGTTCTCGATCAGTTGCTTCTTTAGCTCCGAAGTCTTCAGCTCATTGATCGCGGTTTGTTTTTGTAATTCTGCCCTTTCTAATTCAATGTTCAACACCCTCATTTTTAAACCATGCTCTCGTCGAGCCACTTCGAACATCCACGCTGTTCTCTGAGTAGAATCCTCTTGTTCGCCATTAATCCTCTCCGTCGTATTAGACAGCAATGCACTTTCGTCAGCTTAAAAAGGGATGAATTTTGTCATGAACCCGTCTTACCCAAGTACAAAATATTAGATCGCATTTGAAACGTTGTTTTCTTTAAACGGCAAATTATTTGATAAAAACGGATCGACGATTTGAAAATGTATGAATACCAGGGTGATTGACGGCGTCGACCGTCGGGTTGGTCCTGGGTTCCGCCAGGTCCATCGGCTCATCGTGGAAATTGGATCGCTGTTTCTTTTGCATGTCCGACTTCCTCTTGGGAAGTTCGCACTGGCTCATCTCCTCGGAGTTGGACTCGTCGCTGTCTGCCTCGAGTTTAATTTCGTTCGCCGCGGTCACTTCCTGCGAGGGGGATGTCAGCTTGTCCAGGATCGTCTGCAAGCTAGTCGAGCTCTCCGTGCTTTCTTGCCCGTTATCGTCCAGACGATCCGCGTCCCCGTCGTTCTTTCTCGCGTTCTCCATCAATCTCCATACCTCGACCGAGAGGGGCGACGGTCGACACTTGGCCGCCTTGTCGGGACCGAGAGTCTTCACCTGATTCGTATCGATGAAAACGTTTTACAAATTTGCGGTAGCTCGCAATAAAAATTCTATCAAATTTGTATTTAAATTCCCGTTGAAAGATATTTGTCTTCAGTTCGTGTTTTAAACCGAGATACTCTCTTCTTACGAGAGAACAGAAACCTTAGATTAAATTTCTCTGCGAATTTTTGTAGCGCATCGCCCTAAAATTATTAGCGTTAAAAAAAAGTGCCGAGGACGCCTTGTCGTCTGGACGATGAATTAAAGCAACAAATTAAGATAAACCGATATCGTCTGGCCGTCGATAAATTAAAACATCAAATTAAGATAAACCGATGTCATCGATCGTCATCGTTCACCCGAGTCGAATTAACAAAAACGAGCGACAATCGATTAACCTTCTCCGCGAAGGTGTACATCTCCATTCTCGCCTGTGCCTTCATCCTCCTCCACTGCTCTTTCATCCTGGCGATGTCCCTATCGGTGGAGAATCTCCCACGGAATGCGCAATGGATCTGTTGCCAGGCCAACGTTTTCGTCGCGGATGCCGCCGCGTCGATCTTCTTGTTCTCGATCGCGTCCACGTGCGCCTTGATCAAAACGAACAACGCGTTCTTCTCCTCGGGGACCCAGTTCTGCGTTCTCTCGCGTTTCTTCAGCAAGACGGTCGTCGAACTCGAGGACATCTTCTTCGTTCGATTGAAATCCCGTGCCGGTATATCGATCGTCCGACGATTGATCAGCTTCTTTAATTCCGACTTAATTCTCGGGCAACCACGGGCACGCACGGCTGTCATCTGGTCGCGTCGCGATCGTCCGATGTTTCGCTCGCTTATTCGTTTAGCGCCGGTTTAACGCAGTCAGTTGTTTAACCGGCGGCAATACGAAAATCTATATATAGAGTGATCGCGAAGCTTCTACGTTCTTTTACTCAACGACTTTCTCGTCGGTCGGAATCATTTTTGTTCGATCGGAATTTTCTGACGTACGACGAGGAGGAGATTTTTCGCGTCGCGTTTAAACCGGGACTAAGGGACGACTAAACGACGGCCATTTTGGCAGGGTACTAGGCGCTCGATATTAACAAATCCTCGATTCCCAGCCGGGGCGAAAGCGGCGGGTGCGACCGAGAAGAGCTGTGCCTCGGACGAAGGGCGACGGACGCGGGAGCAACGGAGAGAGAATCCGTCCGGAGTTCCGCGCAACGCAAACATTGTTTCGTTTCATTTTGCGGAATCGTATTGCGCCGATTCCAATATCGCCGTCCTTTTATCGCGACCGCTGCCCGTCCCTTTATATCGTTTTAACCCTTTCCGTCTGCCCGGTCGACGGCTAATTGGGTTTACCGAACGGTCAATAGAGACAGACTACCCTTCTCGAACATTTCCCGGAATGTGAACACGGCTTTTAATGATCAGTTAACTATGTATCTCTTTGCAAATTTTATTCGTCGCAAAGTTGCACGAGAGATAAAACGCGGAATTAGCACACAATCTACCGCGAGAATGTATAATTCGAAACAATGTAGTCTCGAATAATTTAGCCGGGCGTGCGATAAGCATAGTTCGTAATTCAGGCTGGAAATATGCAATTACCGATGGAAAATGGCGGATTGCTTCTTCCGTGGCTAGTCGGTGTCGGTGAACCTCCTCGGTTTTCTCCACGTCCCGTCGATCCCTGGCGTTGTTCATCTCGTTTAAGTTCATCCTGTGCACGGACGTGTTCGCGTGCTGCGTCAACTGCGACTTCCTCTCGCAGCAGATCTGCTTTTTGCACGCCTCGCAGTAAATGTTCAGGCCGTCGCTGATAAAACTGAAATCGTTCACTGCACTGATCCAGCTGCTAAGGATTATCCGTCTGGATCTCTTCGCCTTCGGCATTATCGATCCCCCGACGGAACAATGCCGACTTCCTTGTTTCGCGTTGCGAAACGAGTGCAGGTCGGCCGATGACTGCGGCGAACGGATACTCTCCTAATGCATATATTGTTATTGTTTGCAATGGCGGGGTCGTGCGAGTTCAAACTTGGACGAGTCGGTTTATAAGCAACTTTCTCGCGTATATGTACGAAATATGCAGAATATGCAAAACATATGCGGCATGTGGACCGCATTTTTAGATCATGCCATCCGTCTAGATTTCTGTTCTACCAGAGTAATCATGCATTTTCGTACGGTATACTCTTCGGTACATATCTGTTCATAATTTGTTAATGTCGATCGAGCGATCGATATTCCTTTGGCCGGTTGATGTACATTAAAATGTCGTTGCAATTTTGTTTTTGTATGCAAATCGCGGCCGCGTTCTACCAGCTGTATAATATAAGTAAACGCGGTTTTATTGAATACGACCGCGCGGTAAAATCATTTCCCTACTTCGAGGTTGCAGTTAATTGCATCTATAATGATCGATTCCTGGCGTTACACAATTATCGCCAAGTTGTAGACTTGTACTCACACACGCAGCTTATATCTACACGTAGACTGAAACGGTTATTCTTATCTCTGAAATTGCTGACTTTAAAGTAATTTTCAAACCGTTTCATCGCGACGATGATTTTATGAAAAAATCGTTGGTACGTTGTACCCCGTGTAAAGGGAGCATAACGCGATAAAGATCCGGCAATCCGCAACGGAATGCGTTTAAAGCGACTCGCCGCCGCGTAATCCTTCTTCCACTATTTCCAATAGCGTGGTGGCGGTCGGTCTCGTTGTGTAACGGCGACCTCCCGTCGCATATAAGACACACACGGGCGGCTCTTCCTCCGCAAAACCGCTCGCGATGGTGTCGTATTGTCACATCAACCGGTTATCATAACGTAGCCAGGCCCCTTATTCTCAGTGAGCCGAAACCCCATAACCGGAGCCCCGGCTACTCCATTCAGTGCCTCCGAGTGAATCTGACAGTGTAGAAAAATCCGAAAAGGAACCACTGTTCCCACGTATCGTTCGTCTTCACAAAGGACTTTCTGTGCGCGGTATTATATAACGGAGGAGGTTGCACGTCATTCATAGGATCTCCGAAGTGTCTCTCTGTAATAGTCCCCAAGATTCATTAATTGGAATAGCATTTGTTCAAATTGTAATTGAAACGTTGGAGAGGACGTGAGAGAATGCAGGTTTTCAGTCTCGTGGATCGTTGAGGATCTATACGATTTTTCATGGTGATCGATGGGGCGGTCACGATTCTGTAAATCGAATTAGGATCGCCGATGAATTGATGGGTTTCTGTGGATTTGTTCACCAGAGGGACTCGCCAAGATGATATTTCACGATGCGATTAGAGTAAGTACGAGGACTCATTTGGCAAACGTCGGTTTGTCCTCTTCGTGACACATGCGTGCACGCAGACCTCGTGACATGCTCTCGATTCTCAGTGGATAGTTTCTTAATACGTAAAAGAGTCCCCGATATTTGCAGTCTGATACGCCTGTGAAGGTTTCACGCAATATCGAGGTATAAAATTTCTTGCCAGACGATTTATCTTAGTAGTTTTCGTTAATCCATTTAAACGGATCGTTCTGCTCGCCAGGTACATTCTTATTTGATCGTGGCGATACCGATTGTCCATGCATTAATGCGATACGTTGTTCGAGCGGGTGAAACGGCATTCCATGTTCTAACGGAAATCGTTGTTATTGAAGTCGTTCGAATAAAATGTTGAATTTAGAATATCTATCGCGCAACGGCTTATATAAGCACTGCGCCGTGTTCTCCACGGTGTATAGTTGTATTTTACATAATCGGCGACCTATAGACGGAGGAATGGGACGGTAGTTAGTGCAAGGGCTCCGCGACGACTCCTGAATCATTTCGAGCTCGTGATCGTACCGCAAATAAACGTGACACTACTTCTTCTCTCCGTGTAATCCGCGCGGATCGGTATAATATTTGGAAAATGCATATACCATTTTCGAAACACGACAATCCCATCGGGAGCGGGGCATTACATCGTTCTCGTTTCTACCTACTTCCATTCGTTTTTACTTTTTTTTTCAATGATCACCTGGAAGCTCCGACGATTCGTGGGTTTTATTCGATATCGATTGCGGCTACGCGTGAAAATTAAAAACTGAAACAAACTCCTGTTTTCGCGTTCAGCAGAAGAAAAGCTCGGCACGATTCACTGCCGTATCGATTCAAGTTTTTACTACAATAGTTTCAACAAGCTAGTTGTTCTCTGTAACAAAAAGGAAAAAAAATCATCCTATTCCCGGGGTAGAGTTCGTTGAAATATACACGTGTTGCAACTTTTGATGAAGGACGTACGGGCTTTGTTCTTTCACAGAGAGCACTGCGAGGGAATATTTTCGAAATATTTTAGTAGTTAAAACAGGGATTATGTAGAACAGTTAGCGTTTCGAGGTAGGAAGGAAAGATATTTTTCCAGATGAAACAGAGCGTGGAATATCCCATGCTACCGGCAAACATACCCAAGGATTTGTGTCTGACTTGGAGAAACATTTCGTACACCGTCCGAAAAAAGACGAACGGCGGCAGCCTTCGTGCAATTTTCGGTCTCCAGAATACCGAATTCGTTCGACTCTTGAACGGAGGTACCTCGTCTCAGTACAAAATTAGATCGTCGATAGTTCAGAAGTTTTTATCGATACGAACTCGTCGAATAATTAATTTTCTGTTGTATTTTTAGTCAATGGTATTGTCCATTCGGGGACGTTGATGGCGATTATGGGACCAAGGTAAACCGAAAAGATTTTTACTTTACCCTGGAATACTAATTAGGCTCGTGTCCTATCTCTTTAATCAAGAGACAATAAGAAAGTTAAACCTGCTATAAACGAGATAAGTAAAGTTGATCTAACTTCGGAACGGTCGTAACTGCAATGATAAAAGTAAAATCGTCGGGTATATTTTTCGTTTTATTCGCGCCGTTCAAAGTTCCGGGATTAAGATTTTAACATTCATCTCCGGCCTTTTTATACCGAGAACCATTTGCTGATGCGTTTAATATCACGGCCCGAACAGTCGGGGGATGATAAAATCCCCGAGCTCGTGTAAATTAGGAGTGCTTAGTATTCCGGGGTTAATTGTTCCTGGAACTGGCGACGGGAAGGGAAGTTTTTCCTTTTTCCCGCTAAAAACGAACTTCTCGCTTTTGCAGCGGCGCCGGGAAAACTACGTTGCTCGCGACGATCAGCCGCCGCGTGAAAGGTTCACAAGTCTTTCTGTTTTATTTCTCGCGTATCAAAGCACTGGTTTCAAAGTTACGGAACGAAATTATCGTTAGAACGCGATTCCCGTAAGGAAATTCAATGCACCAGTACACGTGCTGCTAAAGTCAATTTGCATATTGTTTTTACCCATTTCGAGTAAATGCTGCTGTTATAAATATCGTAATAGGAATTAATGCAACGTTTGATGGCATAATTCATATAGTGATTGATATACAATATTTGATAGACTAATTGACATAGATATACTGCGATTATTATATCGTAATTTGTTTCGTGGGATATACTGGTTTATTCTCGTTTGGAAAGTGTGGCAAATTTTTTCGAAGCGATTTCACAAACAGATAGAGTTTTGAGTCAGTGCGTTTCCGATCGATAGGCGAAGCGACAGGTGACGTGCTATTAAATGGGAAACCTATCGATACCGGCCAGATGATAAGGATATCTGGATTTGTTCCACAAATGGACCTGGCAGTCGAATCGTTGACAGTTCAGGAGCATATGGAATTCATGGTTGGTTTAATTACAACGCCCTGATTAATCCTGTTAAACCTAGCTCATTCAGCTCCATTTATATCATTCTCATCAATCCATTAGTATGATCATTTCATATTAATTACAATAATTACTCGGAGTTATTACAAGATTGTAAAATCTTTTAGAAGATTCCGTCGAATGGAATAAAATACAGATTGCTCGGCGCATAAATCTCGCTCGTTCCTCCAACTAAATTTCCTTCACTTTTATGATATAATAATTTTACATTCGATAATACTCGTTCGTCGCGAGAGTATCAAATTTTTTAGAAGATTCCATGAATTTAAGCAAAATACAGATATCCTTACGTATAAATCGGAGTCATAACTAACACGTATTTCACTGGTACGTCCTATAACTCACGGGTGTTCCCAATCACGATGGCAATCGAGGATAACTGGGAGCCGGTAGGCGTTTATGGGACATTTCGTGATACAGCGGCTCGTATAAACGCGTTTACGATGTCCAGCTCGTGATTTAAACAGACTTTCATTCGTAATCGATTTAGCAAGCTTGTATTCCGAGATGAATAAATGATTGATATCGCGCGGATAATCTAACTCGTTATGTAATGAATTAAAACTGTGCCATTACATGATAAATGGGCTCTAAACGCTCCACTGAAACGGACTTCTGATTTATTCCGACGTTCATAATTGCCGTGCTTTTTATCCCTTCTACTTCCGCCGTACATCTTTCTTTGTCTCTCGAGATCAAAAAGAATTCGATTTCGTCGTTGGAAAACGCTTCTGAATTTCTTAACAAAGTTCGTCTAAAAAATCGTCTCGACGAAGCCTGTTCTCAAATTCGATTTCACTCCTCTCTTTCAAGTCTCCCGAAACTCGTTCCACGTTTCGTTAAACGTCGAGAAGAAAAGCTCGTTTC
>SMSR01013980.1:0-12932 GCA_019453355.1 Ceratina japonica
ATTCAATTTTTGTACAAAATTCGAAACGGGGTAAATTACCGATTTTTGGGGCGTCGATTTAAAAATTCAGATTCCTTTCGGCTCGTGGACTCTCGTTTCTCGCATATGCAATTGGCTTTCATAAATTCGTATGTATGCGATTCTTCCGTAGTCCAAAACGTCACGTAATGGCCATAATACTACACCCGGTGTAGGATTGCGTAGAAAATACGATGACGATAGGAGCAGTTTTGCAAGTATGCGATCAATTAGCTTCGGTACACTTTTACACGCATTATGCGATTCCCGCGATTCATCCGTAGTTTGAAATGTCACATAATAGCCATAATACTACACCCGGTATAGGCTTGCATAAAAAATGCGATGATTTTATACGTAACGTGCAGTGTATACGATTCCCCTGCAGTTCGAAACGTCACGTAATACCCACGATACCTGGTATAGATTTGCATAAAAAATGTGATGACGATACGAGCGATCTCGCGAGGCAAGAAAAAAAAAAAATCTAGTTATCGACTGTATCCATCGTCTATCGCTAATTGCCCAGTCGTTTAACAGAGCCATTAAGCGACGCTTACGAGCAGAAAGCAGTCGGTGGATTTTTCCTGGCACGAATTTCCCGATGGAAACTTCTCTCTCTAATTACAAGCGCGCGCGCGTGCGTTTTATTCACATAAATTTCACGCTGTCTGAGCAACGCGCGATACCAACGCGCTCGTCTACCGTACGTAATTATATCCGGCTAGGTCGATTTAAGATCGCCGGATTCTAACGAGAATAATTGATTAGATTGTCAAAAATCGTTGACGCGCCGTCGGCGTCGCCGGCGGCGTTCGAATGCGACGCACGGACTCCGTGGATCGCATAATCGCGCGGGACATGCGTGTTGCACCTTGAATCTGATAGTATAATGAGACACGGCGTCCATTATGGAAATGCCGGATTATTGATTTGTCAGAGCGTTGGCGTTTTTTAATTACGCGGCGCGGGGGCGCTATGGGAGATCCATTAAACCTGAAAGAGATCAGGCGTGTCACGTTGAGAAATGCCAACTTGTACGCTTGTGCCATTAACAGGATTGTAAAGCGTTAAAAAAAAGCCGACGCTTAGCGTTTTTCTACCCGCGATTTATTCACGTATTATTGTTATCGGCAAACGAGCCGACGCGAGTCGCGTAGAAGAAAAATCGTGTTCTCTTTCGGGCTCTGGTTCAAACTCGAAACGAGGCGAGTAGGAGAAATAGGAAAAAAAAAAAGGATCAGTCGGGTAGCATTCCATTTCGATTACCTTGGCACAGATCCTTTCTTCGGAATCGCTTTGGCCAGACTGTCGCACCGCATTAAAATTTACCTCGTGCGCGAACTCGGTTATGCATAAATAAAAGCCGCACGATGCATTCCTTGAGGTCAGTAACTCTGATCCTGTCTAATGCCCGATCGATTTCGTTTCGTTCAAACGATACCGTTGATCTGCGCGATGCGGATTTTTCTACAGAGTTAAACACTTCGTGTCTGTGAAGTTGGCACTCGATTTTATTATATATAAAAAAAACTTCACCAGTTCTAGTACCACTTTTATTCGTTCTACAGTTCCTGATGAAGGACAAAAAGAGTTCCGAAATTCAAATGTCGAAAAACTCGAAAATAAAAAATCGAGTGCCGACTTCACGTTCCAGCACTCGATTTTTTCCTCTGAAGTACCAATAATAATTGCAAAATTCAAGGTTTCTTGAGAGTTCCCGATAGTTCTACAATAGTTCTAGCCCAATATGAAATCTCATATTATTTTGATAATTACTATGTTTTTTTTTCGACAACTTTGTTGCGCGGCCAGCACTCGATTTTGTCCTCTAAAGTACCGATAATAATTGAAAAAATCGACGTTTCTTAGTAGTTCTCGACAGTTCTACAATAGTTCTAGCCCAATATGAAATTTTATAAGAGGATATCTTGATATTAACTACATTTTTCAAAAATTTTACTGCACTGCTAGCACTCGATGCTTCCTCTAAAGTGCCAATAATAATAGAAAAATTCAAAGTTTCATAGTAGTTCTTGGTAGTTCTAGGATAATTCTAGCCCAATATGAAATTTCAAATCGACATCTTAATAATTACTATGTTCTTCGACAATTTTACTGTATAACTAGCACTCGATGTTTCCTATAAAGTACCGATAATAATTAAAAACTTCAAAGTTCTTTGCGAGTTCCTGATAGTTTTACAATAGTTCTAGCTAAATATGAAATTTCAAATAGATATCTTCATAATTACTATGTCTTTCGACAATTTTTCTGTATGTCGAGCACTCGATGCCTATAAAGTATTTCCTATAATTATTTCCTAAAATTATTTCCTATAAAGTAGCGATAATAATTGAAAAATTCAGAGTTCTTTGCGAGTTCCCGATTGTTCTACAATAGTTCTAACTAAATATGAAATTTCAAATCGATATCTTAATAATTACTATGTTTCTCGAGAATTGTATAATGCGACTAGCACTCGACTTTTTTTTATCTAAAGTACCAATAATAATTGCAAAATTCAAGGTTTCTTAGTAGTTCTCGGCAGTTCTATAATAGTTCTAGCGTAAATTTCAAATCGATATCTTGACAATTACTATGTTTTTCGCCAAGAACTTCACCTTCCTCTCCCTAAAACATAGTAATTATTAAAATATCAATTTGGAATTTCATATTGGTGTAGAATTATTATAGAATTGCCGAGAACTCTCAAGAAACCTTGAATTTTGCAATTATTATGGGTACTTTAAAGGAAAAAATCGAGTGCTAGAACGTGAAGTCGGCACTCGATTTCTTCTTTTCGAGTTTTTCGACATTTGAAATTCAGAACTCTTTTTATTTTTCATCAGGAACTGTAGAATTATTAAAAATGCTACTAGACCTACTAGAATTTTTTAATTTATAATAGAATCGAGTGCCANTTGAAATTCAGAACTCTTTTTATTCTTCATCAGGAACTGTAAAACTATTAAAAGTGCTACTAGACCTACTAGAATTTTTTAATTTATAATAGAATCGAGTGCCAACTTCACAGACGCAACATTTCGAAGATATCCCGTTCTCCGTTCAGTCGCATATCGCGTCTTTGAATTTCGGCACGTTCGCGTCTATTAGAAATGCACGCGAATTCGAGAATTATCGACCGGCGTCTGCGTCGAGTAGATTTTATATTTTCGGTAAATAAGTATAAATAAAATATTACCCGGTTCTCCGATAATTACATTTCCAATAAGGGTTTTCGTTAATCTGTCCAGAACAATTTTTAGTTTCCCGATACTGTTAGAAAAATTATTGGGCATTTATTTTTCTACGTCGAAGTTAAGCTCCGGGCGGGAGAGTAACATGGCAGGTTCAATTTGCAATAATTTCACGCGTTACTTCATCGAAGATGGAAAGTCCGCTCGAACCGGGTTTGACCCATTTCTCAAGGTGCAGGATTTTAACGAGAGAAGAACGTCTCGTCGCGCCGAGTCCCCCATTGGCTGGGACCGCTCGCGAGCATAAATATTCCGCGGCGATCTCTCCTTTTAATGGATGCAACATTTCGTTGCAAGTTATTCATCTCCGGTCGCCAATCGATATTCTCACGAGGCGAACTTTCTTCACAGACTTTTCAATCTGTTCTTTTTTTTTTATTTTGAAAGAACGGTTTAGCGAGAGGCAATTAAAGTCGGCGGGCGTCGCGAAGGAGCAGCAGCGAACATTCCTATTTCTCCCGTTGCCGACGGAGCGTTCGCAATAATTTCATCGATGAGACTCGACGGAAGATAGTATTTGATAAGGAGCAATTAAAGCCCGAGGAGAGGTGCGCCCCATCGTCGAAGATCGGGATCTGAACAGCAGAGTCAATAGCATCGCGGTTAATGCCGGGGAAGACAGACGACGAACGCGCGGGTAACAGTCGCCGCTTCGCCCCTTCGTCTATCCCTTCTCCGAGCCGTTCCTCGGATGCAGCGCGGCGTCGATGATCGCGAAATGCAGCGTGTACAGGTTGCGGCCTCTGGTCTCTCGGATTCGCTCCAGATCCAAATTTCTGGCGGGGCGAGGTCGATGCCACTGGCTACCGGTGGGCTCGGCGAGAGAATTCGAGAGATCGAGGGGGGTTCCTCCCGGCGTCCGTCCGCCAGAAGCGCGGAGAAGGGTGACGGGTGGTAGAGGTTGATGCCCGGGTTTACTTCCTAGTCTGCCGGTTGCCTGTATCGACCGGATAGCGTCCCGACGTCTATAGCGCTCGCTCGGCCCTCTGCTCCGTTCTATAACGCACCGGCTCTCTCTCTCTCTCTCTCTCCGTTCCTCTTTCCACGTCTGCTCCGAGGAGAGCAAGGGAGCAACTGTCTGCCGTAGGTTAAACCGTAGGTCAGTGCGTCTGGACAATTTTTGAGAGTCGAGGATCTCCATTCATCGGTCTCCGACCTTTTCCAATTTTCAACTTTACAGTTTCGAGTGGCGTTTCAAAAGAGGGATTGCAGACGGCCGGTGAATCCGTGCTGAACAATCGTTTAGTCTTTCTATGATACCGTCGGTGTAATTCAATGACTGATTATGAGATCAAATTAATTGGGTGTTTTCTTAAGTTTTGTGGAATCTTGCTTTTTATTATTTTTCGTTATGACCAGATTTCGATGTTTAACAATTGTACGTGAAAGATGACACAATTCGTCAAGAGCTATTTAATGGTGCCATAAGATCTTGACTAATTTTAAATGGTACCTCGACGTACGATCGTTTCAAAAGAGGAATTGCAGACGGCTGGCGAATCCGTGCTGAACAGTCGTTTAATCTTTCTATGATACCGTCGGTATAATTCAATGACTGATTATGAGATTAAATTAATTGGTAATTTTCTTAAGTTTTATGGAATCTTGATTTTTTATTATTTTTCGTTATGACCACATTTCGATGTTTAACAATTGTACGTGAAAGATGACACAATTCGTCAAGAGCGATTTAATGGTGCCATAAGATCTTGACTAATTTTAAATGGTACCTTGACGTTTCAAAAGAGGAATTGCAGACAGCCAGTGAATCCGTGCTGAACAATCGTTTAATCATTCTATGATACCATTGGTATAATTCGATGACTGATTGGGAGATAAAATTAATTGGGAATTTTCTTAAGTTTTATGGAATCTCGATCCTTTATTATTTTTCGTTATGACGAGGTTTCCACATTTAACACTTGCACGTGAAAAATGACATAATTCGTCAANACTTTACTATTCGTATTGCGAGAGGTCTCTATCTCAAAATAAATGTATAATATAAATGTTATAAATGGTCTAATAATATGCAAAATTATATCATAAATAAATTTATGATAACATAATTTTGTTTCAGCAATGTTATTTCTCCAATTACTTGTTTCGAACATTTGCCGTTTATTGTCTAATTATCCTTTATTTTTGTTATGCAATATTTATTTTATTAGAAAATCAATAATATATTTGATAACAAAATAAATTAAAAATACGAAGTATATACTTCGTACTAAGTGGTTTATATAAAGTTATAATGAAATGATGACTTTTCTTATGTGCGAGTACGTTTTTTAAGAGAGAACTCCATTCTTTTCTTTTTCACGATTATTTATAATTAAGTTATTCGTATGATCTTCAATGAGTATTAAAAAATTAATGACATTACTTTATTCTCTATTTTGTCCTTAATACGTTGCTTTTTGAATTATGTAAATATCATTTTTAGTTTGGNCTCTCTCTCTCTCTCTCTCCGTTCCTCTTTCCACGTCTGCTCCGAGGAGAGCAAGGGAGCAACTGTCTGCCGTAGGTTAAACCGTAGGTCAGTGCGTCTGGACAATTTTTGAGAGTCGAGGATCTCCATTCATCGGTCTCCGACCTTTTCCAATTTTCAACTTTACAGTTTCGAGTGGCGTTTCAAAAGAGGGATTGCAGACGGCCGGTGAATCCGTGCTGAACAATCGTTTAGTCTTTCTATGATACCGTCGGTGTAATTCAATGACTGATTATGAGATCAAATTAATTGGGTGTTTTCTTAAGTTTTGTGGAATCTTGCTTTTTATTATTTTTCGTTATGACCAGATTTCGATGTTTAACAATTGTACGTGAAAGATGACACAATTCGTCAAGAGCTATTTAATGGTGCCATAAGATCTTGACTAATTTTAAATGGTACCTCGACGTACGATCGTTTCAAAAGAGGAATTGCAGACGGCTGGCGAATCCGTGCTGAACAGTCGTTTAATCTTTCTATGATACCGTCGGTATAATTCAATGACTGATTATGAGATTAAATTAATTGGTAATTTTCTTAAGTTTTATGGAATCTTGATTTTTTATTATTTTTCGTTATGACCACATTTCGATGTTTAACAATTGTACGTGAAAGATGACACAATTCGTCAAGAGCGATTTAATGGTGCCATAAGATCTTGACTAATTTTAAATGGTACCTTGACGTTTCAAAAGAGGAATTGCAGACAGCCAGTGAATCCGTGCTGAACAATCGTTTAATCATTCTATGATACCATTGGTATAATTCGATGACTGATTGGGAGATAAAATTAATTGGGAATTTTCTTAAGTTTTATGGAATCTCGATCCTTTATTATTTTTCGTTATGACGAGGTTTCCACATTTAACACTTGCACGTGAAAAATGACATAATTCGTCAAGAGCGATTTAATGGTGCCATAAGATCTTGACTAATTTTTAATGGTACCTTGACGTACGATCGTTTCAAAAGAGGAATTGCAGACGGCCGGTGAATCCGTGCTATCTGTCTATGACACCGTCGGTATAATTCGATGACTGATAACGACATCAAATTAATTGCGAATTTTCTTAAGTTTTATGGAATCTTCATTATTTTTCGTTATGACGAAGTTCCGACATTTAACATTTGTACGTGGATGACATAATTCGTCATTTAGAGAGCAATTTAACGGTGCCATAAGATCTTGACTAATTTTAAATGGTACCCCGACGTACGATCAAGACTTAATTATTTTCTTCCGAGCCAGTCGTAACGAATCAATTTTCACGTCCTCGACGATGGAAAGCCATAGCGTCACTTTCCACGCGGTTACGAGCGTCGGTCCCGAGAACAGTGCGAGAGAAACCCGGCTTCGAAGATTGACGTTCTCCTATCGCAACTTTCCAGGAATGCCAGGTATTCGAGCGTCGCGGCGCGTTAAGAGAAATACCGACGTATTGAAACGGGTTAAACGATAATCAGAACCGTGGGACTAGTTCGCGTATTCAATGCGCACTATTTGTTTGACATTCATGAATATTAAAACAGAACCGAATCAGACGCTCCATATTTTATGTAGCATTTTTCTGTCACGTCTTATGTTTCGTCCTTTTTTATTTTGGCCGGTTAAAATATTTGCAAAACCGCAGGAACTTCGTTTGAGAAATGTACGTTTTTTTTTCTACTAATATCATTGGAACCAGTGGTGATTTATTTGAAGGTAGTATTCGTGGCACGTTGATCAGAATTTTTGACGGACGCTAAGTGGTTGAAAGCGTCTTAAAAGACTTGAGAATAGAGACGTAGCCGAAGGGTGTGGTTGGCCGACCCCCGGGTCGGTCGCGGCATTTCGGCAAACTTTTTTGCGGGCTGACCACATTGTTGCGGTCACCGGTGGGCCAGCTTTCGCTAAATTACCGTATTTCGCCGGTAATATCGCACGGTTGCGAACCGTATTATTATAGCTGGATCCGGGATCGGTTTTTGGAAGTCGGTTCTCACGCGAGTCGGTAGACACAGTCGCCGGATGGTCCTCTCCGTAAATTGAGCCCAAGAGCTTGGGAACAGTCCTATAAAAATGAATAAAACCCTTCTTAAAACCGTGGCTTTTAAATTAGGGGTTGTCAGAGTTCGTTTCAACGGTCTTTGCTACGTTCAATTTCGTTAGCTTTCTCTTCCAATCATACGAAAGTTCCGTGTCATACTAAATTATTTTTATAATTAACCGCGTCGTTAAAATTGAGTTTTATTCAAGTCTTTTGTTCGTTTAAGATGGTCGTTTTTGGTCGTTTAAGGTTTACCAACTGTAGTAGTCAAAATAAAACTCAAATAAAGAAAGAATTAATAACAATATTCTTTGTATAGTAAAATTCTAAAATTATTATTTTATTATGATTTTTAAGAAAAGAAATGTACTAATTGATGTAATTAGTTTTTCAAGTATTATCTTGAACAAATAGTAGTTGTGAAAATGAACACACGATAACGACGTAATCAGGTTAGGCTATACGAGTGAGAAAGATACGAACATAGACATATATGTCCGCAAGAACAATTATCGTACGCGATTTCATTTTGTAACGCATATTGCTTTGGTACTAAACGGGCGAGTCTTCTGAACTTCATATATATTAATCTACAGTTATTAATCTACCT
Source organism: Ceratina japonica (assembly GCA_019453355.1). Lineage (NCBI taxonomy): Eukaryota > Metazoa > Arthropoda > Insecta > Hymenoptera > Apidae > Ceratina > Ceratina japonica. The sequence goes on from SMSR01013980.1 coordinate 8,407, forward strand.
TGCATTCATTTTTGGTTTGAATCTGTGTTATAGAAATTATTTTACAATCAAGAGAATCTTTGGTTTTTCGTCGGCTGCCACAAGCCCCGTGTTAAATGGTACGCAAAATCGCGAACTTTAAGTGATCAAATCTAGCAAATTAAACGGTAAACTGAACTCATATTTAACAGAGATGAGTGTTACAATGTATATGTTCAGTTTTCAAAGTTATGTGGCGATCTGTGTCGTTGTTATTTTTGACGCACCTTAATCGACGCTAGTTCCACAATTTTGAAATTGTGTCCCTGTTCCCCTAACAATGGTTTTTTAAAATGTTGTATCGTCACTCATAGCCAATGCATATCATTATATTTCTAAATTTCTGTAAAAACCGATTCCCTGTTCCTTTGGTTCCGCGATTTCTTAAATCCAACGATGGTTTCTTAAATCTGAGCAATCCGTTTGTCGGTTTCCATTCTGGGGATTTGATTTTCATGTACACCGGGCGAATTTCGCGGCTCATTAGAGGCGAAGCTCCATTACGAAACGGAGAGGCTCTCTCGTCGGTTTCTCACGTTTGTTCGCCGGCGAACAATTACGTAACATCGTAAGCCGAGCGAGGAGCAACGAGTCGGCAGCCCTGGTCTCCTTTGAGACGCGCGCTCGCCTCCCGTATTTACATATATTTACATGCTAATATATAGGGTGAATCGGTTACCGTCGCCACCTCGGGCGGATCGCTTTGTTGACCACCCATTTATAGATCTGGTTCAGGAAAATCTGTGGTCAATGAGTCGACTCCGTCGTCCAATAGAAAAACCTGTACGAAAATGAATTGTACAAAAGATATTAAAAATCTCTATTGTACGAAACGTATGCAAAAATCAATTATATAATATTACGTGTGCATAGATCAATTATACATTAAAAAATCAAGTATGCAAATATCTTCAATAAAACTGACCTTTTTATGAAAAGGTAAAAAAATTGGGCAAGTTTGAGATGTATGGTTATATTTTGTTGTGAAATTGAGAATCATAAAATAATAAAATCGTAACAACGTAAGTGTAGCAAACGTAAAGTGTAGTCAAGTTAAACAAGTCGATAAAGAAAATAAGCTCGATGAAATCTGGAATTATGAAATCAATGTAAACTTGCAGCACAATACAGGAAAAGTACGGGCACCATTCTATTATAACTACTATTATTATACAATAAAAACCCAAGTATGCAAATATCGTATCCTTCTTGCTTTGTCTCCTGTTTTTTCTGGATGCTTGGGTACTCAAAGAAATTGTCTTGCTACACAAAAATTGAATTAGAAATAACTTATGAAAATAGAATTAATTAAACGATGAAAAATTAGATGGAAGACAAAGGTTCAAAAAACAGTTATTAATTACTATATAGACGGCAGAGACAAAAGAATATTTACAAAAGAATTTTATCTGCAGAGAAAATATAAAGCCGCGTATAATGAATTCAAGTGCATAAAATACATGAAAAATGAAATGCACTGCGCCGTTGTTTGTAAAGGTTGAAACATTTTATGAATCGGTGTTATAGGTGAGTTATTTTGCATGAAACTTACAGCGGCTATTCGCTCGAATAATCGTTCCAGTACAAAGTGAATAATTTCTGAATTTTTCGAACTGCCTCAAACAAAAGCTGCGCGCGGCTCGTTAATCGGTTGCGCAATCGGCGTATCGTATAATTGAATCAAGCTTAATGTACTCGTAATGAGAATGCATATGCGTCGCAGACAGTATCGCTAACTGATATCGTGTTTCAATTTGCATGCGCTCGATAATATTACCAGACGGGATATCGGCCCTGTGTTTTAATTATCTTACACTTGCACCGTGGAAATCTCGCCGGCTATTCCCTCGCTTTCGGCTCTCGCTCACGTTATTTTTCTCCGAATCGCGTCGGCCTTATCTAACATTGTGACAACCGGCCCGTTTATTTCACTGGAAATCGACTCGGATTAATAGCGTCGAGATAACGCGAGAGATTTGTTGAAGCGCCGCCTGCTCCTTTCCCAATCGGAGCAGAACGGTAAGTGTTTTCGCTCTCGTTGAAATAAGTATTAAAATTAACGAGGAAAAGATCGCATATACAATAAATTTTTAGAAATAGGAGTTCGTAGAAAACTATGATAAAAATACTTATCTCGACACGATATTAAAACCAGATCAATTCCAATAATTAGAAATTACATTTATAAAAGATTAGAACTTGGAATTATTTTCTAGAACGAATTTCCTAACTCGTAATATACTGCGTTCTCTCACATTTTGGTAAATGGAGGCTCAATTATTCTTTAATAGAATCGAGTTCATTAACCCGTTTGCGGAGAACGGTTTCGTTGATAACGAGCTCGAGGCTTTTCAACCGATTTCGAAATGGGGTTTCATTTATGAGAATAATAGAGCGACTGCTATTTAATTGTGCGTTCCAGCCACGTGAGCCGGTAACGAACTTTCGTTACCAAGCACATCTCAATTATCTTTTACTTCATTCGTCTTGTTAAACAGTCGAGATTTATAATCCGCGTGCGATCCCTTAAATTAGAGGATCATTCCTTCTCGATTAGAATCGCTGCACACGAAATTCCTCTTTTAAAATGTAAATTCCAGTCCAACTTTTATCACGTTTTTCACTGGTCCCGCAGAAAAAAGTTGTCATAAATAAAGGAAAGTCATTTTCATTTCAACTCGATCGGTTGAAAAAAATTCCTGAGGCCGAGGAGAGAGACGGTCGGAAGGGTGGACGGAGGGTGGGTTCGGGGTTGAGGACATCTGGCAGGGTTGAGAGCTGCTGGCGAGCCAGGGTGGCAGAGAGTGGAGAGGAGAGAGCGAAAGAAGAGGGCTGGGTGTAGGCTCGGGCCGGCGGGGACCGGATGGAGGGAGGATGGCGGCTTTGGCCGCGACGAAGGGATGGAGGAAGGCTCAGGTGGAGGGGTCGATGGTGGCGGAGAGAGGAAGGTCGGTGAACCCGGGGTCGATAACCGACCAACCTAACATCCACCCCAGGCTCTCTCTCTCTGCCTCCGCCAGCTGATCTACCTGATCTCCGATTAAATTGCGCGCGCTCAGCTCGGCTCACTCGTACCGTACCGATTCGGTACGAGGGCTTCGCATTACTAGGAGANAACCGCGTCGTTAAAATTGAGTTTTATTCAAGTCTTTTGTTCGTTTAAGGTGGTCTTTTTTGGTCGTTTAAGGTTTACCAACTGTAGTAGTCAAAATAAAACTCAAATAAAGAAAGAATTAATAACAATATTCTTTGTATAGTAAAATTCTAAAATTATTATTTTATTATGATTTTTAAGAAAAGAAATGTACTAATTGATGTAATTAGTTTTTCAAGTATTATCTTGAACAAATAGTAGTTGTGAAAATGAACACACGATAACGACGTAATCAGGTTAGGCTATACGAGTGAGAAAGATACGAACATAGACATATATGTCCGCAAGAACAATTATCGTACGCGATTTCATTTTGTAACGCATATTGCTTTGGTACTAAACGGGCGAGTCTTCTGAACTTCATATATATTAATCTACAGTTATTAATCTACCTTGCATTCATTTTTGGTTTGAATCTGTGTTATAGAAATTATTTTACAATCAAGAGAATCTTTGGTTTTTCGTCGGCTGCCACAAGCCCCGTGTTAAATGGTACGCAAAATCGCGAACTTTAAGTGATCAAATCTAGCAAATTAAACGGTAAACTGAACTCATATTTAACAGAGATGAGTGTTACAATGTATATGTTCAGTTTTCAAAGTTATGTGGCGATCTGTGTCGTTGTTATTTTTGACGCACCTTAATCGACGCTAGTTCCACAATTTTGAAATTGTGTCCCTGTTCCCCTAACAATGGTTTTTTAAAATGTTGTATCGTCACTCATAGCCAATGCATATCATTATATTTCTAAATTTCTGTAAAAACCGATTCCCTGTTCCTTTGGTTCCGCGATTTCTTAAATCCAACGATGGTTTCTTAAATCTGAGCAATCCGTTTGTCGGTTTCCATTCTGGGGATTTGATTTTCATGTACACCGGGCGAATTTCGCGGCTCATTAGAGGCGAAGCTCCATTACGAAACGGAGAGGCTCTCTCGTCGGTTTCTCACGTTTGTTCGCCGGCGAACAATTACGTAACATCGTAAGCCGAGCGAGGAGCAACGAGTCGGCAGCCCTGGTCTCCTTTGAGACGCGCGCTCGCCTCCCGTATTTACATATATTTACATGCTAATATATAGGGTGAATCGGTTACCGTCGCCACCTCGGGCGGATCGCTTTGTTGACCACCCATTTATAGATCTGGTTCAGGAAAATCTGTGGTCAATGAGTCGACTCCGTCGTCCAATAGAAAAACCTGTACGAAAATGAATTGTACAAAAGATATTAAAAATCTCTATTGTACGAAACGTGTGCAAAAATCAATTATATAATATTACGTGTGCATAGATCAATTATACATTAAAAATTCAAGTATGCAAATATCTCCAATAAAACTGACCTTTTTATGAAAAGGTA
>SMSR01013982.1:0-13044 GCA_019453355.1 Ceratina japonica
TGACTTACGATAAATGTGATTAAGATAGGATGTCGAGATCGTTCCCGTTGGGCTCGTTCTCGCGGTCGAGGTTAATTTGATCCATGAAGTTTAGGACGGCGCTGAATCGGTTCACGGAGGACACCGGTCGATAGTCCGGCGGCGATCGTTTGCCGTATCGACTGTCCCAGTAGAAACGGTCTGCCCTGGGTACGATTTCGACCAGCTTCGGCTTGCTCTCCCTTTCTAGGTTCTCGCTGCGGCCGTACCTGCCTCCAGACACGAAGAACGAATCTGGAAATTACAAGAAAAATTGCAGGGTAATTTATTAATGAAAATGAATTTTAATATTTAATTCAATGCGTGACAAAATTTTTATGTAGTGGTGCGTTTATGTCATACTATGCTAGTAGGTAAAAATAATTATATTATAATGCATCAAGAACTGAGTATACGTCGCAACACTCGACTTAAATAACAAGATTTTTATTCAAATTGTATTATTTTTATCCTGATCAATAAAAATTGTAAAAACTTTATTTCCTATTCGTAGTATTATACATATATGTATAATTTGATTAACGTCAAGGTAAAAATGATGTTCTCGCCAAATTTGACATTTTTGGTTGTAACTCCTCGGTGCTTGATGCTAGCGAAAAAGTTTTTAAATGAAAGTTGTAGGCACTGACGTCCTCTATGAAAAAGGTTCTATGCATTTTTCTTCTAACTTTGGTATTTAACGAGTTAAGTATGATTAATCGGCATTTTATTGGTACTGACAGAATCTGATCATTCCTCCGTCGAAACAGCACAATTGTGGCAACAAATTTTGTTTTTTATCAAATACTCCTAAATCGTTAGACTTGCGGGAAAATTGCATAAGACCTTATTTGTAAGTACCGTCAAGTGTTACAACTTTTGTATGAAACATTTTTCGCTAACGTTGATAGTTAACGAGTTACTAACAAAAAACTGGAAAACAGTGTTTTGCAAAACACTCGTTAACTATTGATGATAGAAAAAAATGTTTCGTATAAAAATTGTAGCTTCTGATGGTATCTATAACTTTTGTTTGAAATATTTTTCGCTAGCGGCAAAAGGTAAGAAGTTATTGGAAAAAAACGAGGATTTTGAGAAATCTGAAGGGGTACCCCTTGGCAAAATCTCGGAAAAATTAAAATTTCTTGAAATGCTTCAAATAAAAAATATAAGTACTGTTATTTCTTGCAAAAAGATCGTAAATCCAGGATCTGGTACTTTCCTAAATATTAACGAAACCCTGAACTAGATAGAATTGATCCACGATAGTTATGCATAATCTATGACAGTGAAAGGGCATTTTTAGCATACAAATTAACCTCCAGCCTCGAAATACATCAAATTACCATTGACACAATATAACATCCATCGACAAAATAAAATAGATACATTCTAATGCAAATTACAGTAAACAATAAGTGAAAATATGCATACATCATACATCATTATTGATTCAACTATTTTCCATATACTTTGCATACGTCACGCATATATTTATGTCACGACGTATCATTAATTAATAAATCTGTTAAAAAAATTATAATAATACATGCCTAATTATAATAATTCAAGGAATGCAGGAATGCAGATCTTTACAGATCACGAAGTTCCTCGTGTAACTGTTAAAAATAAAATAGCTTTTACGAAAATAAAAAAAAAATACACGTGGAGCACCGAGTCTCGGGAGGTATTTCCGTAATTGGCGGAACGACGTCTTTAAATAAAACAAATTCGATGAAATTGGCTTGTGATAAAGAAGTGGAAAAACAGAAAGCGAAGCGAGAAACACAGGGAAGAGGGAGGGTTGGGAATAAATTTCCTTAATTGAAAGCGTCATTGCACTGGTAAAAGGAATCGTCGATGGTTGAACGGTTCGATTGTCACGCATCGTCCTCCGGCAAAGAACGGTGACATTTGAAATGGTTCCGGGATGGGTCGTGTTCAGAAAAAGATCGTGTGGCCGGGAACCGGAAACGCGTTGCTAATTGAAAACGACAGTGGAGATGTTCGGCCGCAAAACGACCGACTGGCCGAGTCTTCTGATCAGGTGTGCCCACAATTTGTGCCGGGGAAAAACTGGAAATACGAACGGGCTGGGTTTTACCGAGTCACCGCCGGCTGCGGATCTTCGCCAGCCGTTAACCAACGCACCCCGTGTAATCACGCGGCGAAAACGGGATCAACCTATCATTCGGATTTCTCTCTTATTTAAACAAATTATCTCGGGGGTAATATTACTAATAGCGATTCTCGTTTTAAGTAAGGTACGGAATTAGTCCAGTAAAAGGAGCCACGGCGTTAGTTTAGTAAAATGAGGCACAGCGTTAGTCTAGTAAAATGAGGCACAACATTAGTCTAGTAAAATTAGGTCAAACTTATTTCGTTTCTAATCATAGTTATCCTTATAATTAATGTTTGCAATTATTTCAAGGTCGAAATCAGAAGGGAAACCAGCAGATATAATGAAGAAGAAGAAGAAGAAAAAGAAAAAGAGGAACTTAGGGGGAAAGAATATATATAGAAGAAGACTTCTCTTATGATGATGGAAGAATACAAAAAAGAGTTGTATGTAGGGTCAAAGTTAAAAAAAATAAGGGGAAGGACGTAGAAATAGAGTATAAATAATTGTGGATACAAAGGAAGAAGAATTAGGTGTAGAAAAAGAAATTGGGAGAGGCTTGGAAGAATTTCTTAAAGGAAAGAGAAGAAGGCAGAAAATGAGGAGCAATAACAGTATTTTTTACACTAAATTAAAGAGAAAAGGAAGCAGAACTTAAAGTAATTAAAAAAGGAGTAGGAGCGCAAAAGAACAGCTGGAACTTGAGAAAATTACAAAGTAAGGCGATAGAACAGAGAAAAAAGGAGCTTGCACAGATGAGGGAAACAGGGTAAATTGTATGCAGTTTTAAATTAGGCCCTTTATAGTGTCATAAAAAACTTAATTAATGTGCTTTATGCAGGATTGAGAGAATCGACGCATAGATACGTAAAAGNAGTCAGAAAAAGATCGTGTGGCCGGGAACCGGAAACGCGTTGCTAATTGAAGACGACAGTGGAGATGTTCGGTCGCAAAACGACCGACTGGCCGAGTCTTCTGATCAGGTGTGCCCACAATTTGTGCCGGGGAAAAACTGGAAATACGAACGGGCTGGGTTTTACCGAGTCACCGTCGGCTGCGGCTCTTCGCCAGCCGTTAACCAACGCACCCCGTGTAATCACGCGGCCAAAACGGGATCAACCTATCATTCGGATTTCTCTCTTATTTAAACAAATTATCTCACGGGTAATATTACTAATAGCGATTCTCGGTTTAAGTAAGGTACGGAATTAGTCCAGTAAAATGAGCCACGGCGTTAGTCTAGTAAAATGAGGCACAGGCACAGCGTTAGTCTAGTAAAATGAGGCACAGCGTTAGTCTAGTAAAATTAGATCAAACTTATTTCGTTTCTAATCATAGTTATCCTTATAATTAATGTTTGCAATTATTTCAAGGTCGAAATCAGAAGGGAAACCAGCAGATATAATGAAGAAGAAGAAGAAGGAAAAGAAGAAGAGGAACTTAGGGGGAAAGAATATATATAGAAGAAGACTTCTCTTATGATGATGGAAGAATACAAAGAAGAGTTGTATGTAGGGCCAAAGTTAAAAAAAATAAGGGGAAGGACGTGGAAATAGAGTATAAATAATTGTGGATACAGGGAAGAAGAATTAGGTGTAGAAAAAGAAATTGGGAGAGGCTTGGAAGAATTTCTTAAAGGAAAGAGAAGAAGGCAGAAAATGAGGAGCAATAACAGTATTTTTTACATTAAATTAAAGAGAAAAGGAAGCAGAACTTAAAGTAATTAAAAAAGGAGTAGGAGCGCAAAAGAACAGCTGGAACTTGAGAAAATTACAAAGTAAGGCGATAGAACAGAGAAAAAAGGAGCTTGCACAGATGAGGGAAACAGGGTAAATTGTATACAGTTTTAAATTAGGCCCTTTATAGTGTCATAAAAAACTTAATTAATGTGCTTTATGCAGGATTGAGAGAATCGACGCATAGATACGTAAAAGAATTTCAATTTATATAAACAGCTAGTAAGTAGACAATATAAAAGATGATTATACGTGAAAAAAAATGAAACATATATACATACAGTCTTATTCTGTGTCTAATAGAACATGAACGTAATTCAAACAAAAATTATACGTGTGACACAAATTTATTATCAATCGACGAAAAATAATTCAATGTTCCTCCATCAATAATTTTTAATATTCGCAGAAAGCTGTATGCTTGTAACCATTTTAACGAAATGTAAATTCAGCTTGACGCGCATCGTAAAATCAATATCGGGATAATGTGAAATCGAGTAATTAAATGGATTAATAAAATGTAAATCGCGAGACACTAAACGTGACATGGCGATGCCAAATGCGATTCGACTTACCTGCGTGTGGTTCGTGCCTTTTGCCATAACGTCCTTGAATGTAAAATTTCTGCTGGGATGCGACCAGAGTTAATATTGCACACGCGATATACAAACACATGAGAATTTCCACGTTGCCGAAGCACGGGACCAACTGCGCTTTCCTGCCCCGCGAGAGCATACTTGCCTGGAAAAAGACAGTGTCAAGATTTTTCCACCCACCCATCATTTTCTCTCATGAAAAATTTCCTGCCACCGTGAAAAAACGCTTTGCTTTTGACTCTACGAGGTTCGAATCACAAAATCTAACATATTCAGCACTTAATTACGATTTTTAGTATGAAATTCAAATCGTGTGAGGAAAAATGAAAATAATTTTCTGAAAATTCTTTAAAATATTCAATTGGAGTTGCACTAATGATTTAATTTATTTTTCTCTCTCACGGTTAACTAAAAAATTATTTTCTTAGAGAGACAGAAATTCGTCATCTCCTAATTTTAATTACGTTTTGTGATAGACAAGACGAAACACGATCACGATGGAAAAATGTGATTACTTTGGCGTTTCCTCGGGCGCGAGTCAGGAAGCGACAGACACGGTAAACGCGGATGAAGCAACACGTAGCGAAGCAACTGGGATGTAGCGTTTCACGGGAAACGGTTTATATAGTCGCGGGCAACCACCCACGATCTGTTCGGGCACCCCTGGACCGGTGGCGACCAATCGACGACGAGGAGGTGCCCTCTCCTCCGGGGCTGACTCCGGATGATTTTTCTTTCCCCTTCGTTTCCGCCGCCGCCGCGCCGCCGCCCGCGACGAATTAAACAACGCAATCAAAGGATAATGACGCCGAATACACCGGCACACGACCTCCCACGCTCAGCGAATTCGTGTATGCATTACGAAATAATAGTTTTTCGGACTCGTGACTTATCGTCAAATCAAATAATACCACCTATTTTATTTTCAACAAATTTTTTAGATCGACAAATCAGGTATTAAATGAAAGAAAGAAATCAAATGCAATTATTATTAAATTTCAATGATATAGTATATGGAATTCATGATTTAATATTAAATGATGTAATAAATCCATCTATTTGATTTCGGATAAATTTTTCAGACCGACAAATCAAGTATTAAATGAAAGAAAGAAATGAAATGCAATTATTATTATACTTCAATGTCTTTAATATGCAATATCATCATCATATCTTTAATTTCCATCCTTCTAAATATTCTTTACTTACTTTTTATATTTTTCACGCATCGTTTGACTCGAACCTTTAAAACTTCCCTACACCTACAATTATTAAATCTAAGAACTGAGACCAACAACTAAACAGAATGAACTTTGAAATGAAAAAGCAGGAATTCAATTTCTTTAATAACGATCAAAAGAGCGGCTGTCAACGCGTGAGATTTTCAACAACAAAATCCCATCGGTCCATCGATAATAACGAGGTCTGAAGATTTCTAGAAAACCAGGAAAAACTCAAACAAAATTTAATTATCGTTCACTCGGAGTAGAACTTCCGAAGAAGTTTGTATTAATGGAACAGTTTACATCGTCCCGGCAACTTTTGATTCGTTCTCCACATAACCGTTTCTCTATATCCAAAGAAATTACTTCCCGATTTCCAGCTTCAAACCTATTGAATCACGAGAAATCCCGTGCACATTAGAAAGAATTATTTATGTAGAATTTAGAACTCTTCCTCTTAAAGAAGAACCTGGGAGGTCTTAAAGGGGCAGTCTTTGACCCGTCGGTGTCAGAATATACAACGGCCGCTTATCGTTGCTGAATTATCCACGATGCTAATTATTGCAACATGCATGGCCCTCGTTTAAAGCGGTCTCTTTGAACTTAAGCTCCGCACGCCTCGTTCGTTTCTCTTCATAATTAACTAGCAATTTATTGCGTGGGAAACATTAATCGATTCCTTAGAATTACTGCAAACGTTTAGAGAATTACTATAATAAAATAATTATTATAATATTAGAATTCGTTGGCTATACGATCTGTGATTTCATTTATTATCTTAATTATTATAGTCAGATTCGTCTGGCTTATTGATTGCACAATTTTATATTCATTTTATTGATATATTAAATTTATTATGGTGATTGAAAGTGACGAATTTTTCTCGGTTTTAATTTAATTGTTTTATTTGCAGTATCATAGGTGGACTTAGAATTACTGCAAGCGTCTAGAGAATTACTATAATAAAATATAATAATTATTATAATATTAGAATTTGTTGGTTACACGATGTATGATTTTATTTATTATCTTAGTTATTATAGTTAGATTCATCTAGCTTGTTGATTGCACAATTTTATATCCACTTTTTTTATTGCTATGTTTAATTTATTATAGTGATTGAAAGTGACGAATCTTTCTCGGTTTTAATTCAACCGTTTTATTTGCAATATCATTGGCGGACGTTTCTGGGTTAGCGGGGTAGTCCCGATCGGGAATCCGCCGACTGCGGTGATCGTAAAAAAGCGTGANCGAATTTCAATTCCGCAACTAATAAGAATACAAAGCAGACGCCCATGATTTCAAATGCGAGAGAAAGCAAGAATATCGAATTGATAATAATTCGTAAGTAATTTTCTAAACTGATTAAGAGAGGACGTTTAATGGTGGCCGCGATTAGGTTAAACAGTCACACTACATTCGAGGGTAAAAACATAACCATAAACGACTGTAGCCAACCATTTAATTGCCAATGCTAATTAATACTCTACTAATCGTCGCTGCGTGACCACTTAACCGAGAAACAAAACGACTACTGTTATCACCACCCATAATCTTGCGCCCACCTACGCAGCTACACCTATTAGAAGCATAACGCAGTGGCATGTGGAAATGCAAAATAAACGGTAAAACGTAGTACAATCGGCATTCGGCGAGGGTTACTTGTTGCGCTCGTCGGGTGGCCTCGGAAACGGCGAGCTGTAAACGGTAAACGGAACGGAAGTAACGATTGAAACTCGATATATTGATAGGAACGCGAAGAAAACAGAAACGGGTGCGGGGGTGGGAGCGGAGCAATTAAAAGGAGGAACAGGAGAAATCTTTTAAAGCGGATGTCTCCCGCCGCCGTCCGCCTCGGCGACGTTTAACGATCGAAAAGCGATGTTAAATAAAATAATGGACAATGGAGGTAATCCTCGGGGATGCGCGGGGGAAGTTGGTAAAAGAGCGTTAAGGAACGGGGATTTCCCGGCGGGCTGATCTAATACGCACCGCTCTCGCTGCTGCCGCTCGCCGCGGGCCTGACAACTTCTGCAAAAANTTGAGGAATTAGAGAATCTCCGCGATTGGACAGTTCCTTTTTCGGTTTCCAGCCCGATTAACGCCTCCTCGATGCAACCACCCTGGACAGTAGGTCGAGATCTCTATCTTCACCAATTCCTAACTGCTCCAAGTAAATGGGACGACGAAAATAGCAAATGCGACACTTGTTGCGTTTCGACGAACGTAGACAGGATTTTCCGAGCAGTTTAGTATTTTCTCAATGCGGCTTGATAAATAAAATTGAATAAGCAATTTTATTTATAGAACAGATATCGAGATTTGTTAACTTTTTAAACATTAGATTAATAAATAATAAAGACGCAGTGTCCGAATATAATAAATTATTAAAAAAGCAACGTTTATTCATTTAAGGGCTGTTCTTTTATTCATATAATAAAATTGCTTGTGAAAGATGCAGAATCAGTGTATTCTAGATAAAATTCTTGCTTCCCGGAAGGATATTCTGTTATCAGGAATCTTGCAGGCTGTACAATGATAAGCCGCAGTCTGTAGCTTTCTTCGCATACTAATTCATTAATCAGCATTCATAGAATAGCCTACGTGGTGTTTGGCCAAGTGAATAATGGAAAGTATCGCACCTTCCGGTGGAATTACAATATTTTATTATTAAAGTCAGGGCGGAGTTTGATGATTATTAAACATAGGGATGGAGGGTGGTTTAAGGAAGCCTCGAGAGGGCTGAGGTTTGAGTAATAATTCAGCGCAGTAATGAATGGGTTAACCTGCTCACTAATACAATGGTTATTCAATTAGTCGTCGTTAAGATAAGTACAAAGTAAGATCTGCATTTTAATTCAACTGATTTGCATTTTGATCCCAAGAAAATTCCGTACAAATCGAATAGAGATTAAAGAAATGTATTCCTGGACTGTTTTAAGTAGTACAAGTCAACGACACGGTCAGACAGTCTCCTATTCAGGATCGATAATATTTCTGTGGTTTTATCTTTCTGTTCCTGAATTTTCTTTCTTCAACATGTGTCACTGTATATTCTAACACTTCATTTTATACATATAATAACTCTGAAGAAGAAATTAATCAATTTTCTGCGAGTTTTATCGGAATATTAAAAAGATTAAAAATGAAAGTTCTGTATAAGACATTAAATGTGCTGAAGAATTTTTAATTTCATTAATTCTTTATTTATCCCATGAAGGATATTCTGGCCCTGTCAATATCATCAGAGGTATCGGAGAATGTTTAAACAAACGGACTGGTGGCCTCATCCAGCGGTGAGAGGACTGCGTTCAAGTCTGGAGTCGACAATTTAGTTCGCCTCCTTGACTGCGAGAGGAAAACCATTTGTCATCTTCCAAATGAACAAAATTTCAGGAAAATCATTTGTTTGGAATTGACAAATTGGATAATTTAGCCACATTCGAGATATAAGAGTAGACCTTTCACTTTTTGCATTTCTGTATCACGTTTCTCTGCTATATCGACGAGAGAACTTCAGGCTGATTCGAGCGTCCTCTCTTCTTCAATTCAGGAGGAGAGAGTGAATTCAACTTTCTTTTACTGAAGACTGAAAACCCAAATCGAAATCTTATTGTTTTCTATTTCCCTAAAAATAAAATACATTTCGTCTTGTCTCACGGATCGTCCAATTTTTATTCTAACAAAATTGAATTAGCTGTATCTTTAAATTCGTTTAATTAAAATGATTTCGTAATTAAAATAATTACATGTCTATCACATTTATATAAAATACATATACTCAAAATACTTATTTATATAAAATATATATACGCGCTTCACATTCTTCTTACGATACTGATCGCGAATAAAAGTAAGACATTACGAGGAATAAAATTAGGGTAAGAGTAGGGCAATAAGAAAATTCGACATTAGTGTAAATATGATTTTTATTCTCATATCTATTCTCTATTCAATAATCATAGTCCTCAAAATATGATATCATACAATATACAGCTAATACGAATTCATACATAGAGTGTAATAATACTTGATAGAAATATTTAAAAAAAATTTAATTCCAAGTGGTTGGTCTGATTTAATTATTCTTCTTGCCGAACGACGATGACTGACCTTAAAATTAGCTCTCTACTATCAATTGTTAAATATATTTCGAGAATTTCACTAGCTATTGGTCAATCCTATGCGCGGCTATCTTCACTCGATAAAATAAACGAATACATATTTACATTAATTACCTACTTAATCTACTTAGAAAATAGTTGAAAGTCCAATCATAGAAAGAAGCACCGTTATCAATTATTGCGTGGCCGACAGTTGCCTGCAAACTGTTTCTCGACACCTCAGGTTGTCACTAATATCATAACTTATAGTATAGAAGAGTGAAGTTTAGCCAGCTCCTGCGTATGTGTGTGTCTCTTAGTGGGACACGTTCAAATTTCATTACATACATAAATATCGAAAATCGAAATTTCGACCTGTCAATCGGTGATGCTTATCAAGCTTTATCACCGGATTCGTCTGTCCCCGAACGAATAATACGCTAATCTCTTAAAAATACTTCAAATAAATCCATAGTATAATAATTTACAGCCCTTATTATAGAAGACTTGCGGAATCGGTTACTCTTGCGATAAATATAATACATTTAATGCAACAAATTATCTTTCATCAGTTACCGTTATCATTTATTGTTGTCATCTAATTCTCACTCATTGTTCATTTAATTCATCAACGCCTAGACACACACACGCACGCTATATACAAACTTCGCATAGACATTCGACAATAATATGTACACGCGATTATTCATTTATCGTACATCTTATTCTAATAAGGTTTCAATCAATCGCTATTAAATCACTGATACACTTAAGAGGCAATTATCTCATATTATTTATAGAATTTTCACGTACATATAAGCTTCACGTTATTACTTTATTTCTTCGTGATTTCATTATTCGTTATTACATCATTCAATCTTTTATTAATTTTTATTGGCAGGTCGTAGACGTTTACATTAAAAAATCTCTAAAAAAAAATCACCTCTTTTTAATATTATGCGTGATAAACAAACATATACGAGATCTGGCAATTTAATGATGAGACTGGTGTGAGAAGTGTGATCTAGTGCAAATGAAGAACAGATGCCTCAAACGATTTTGGGCCAGTTGTTCCGTCACGTATGGGACAGTGAAACTTAGCCAGCTCCTGCGTATGTGTGCGTCTCCTACCGGTATTCATAGTCGTTACTTATTTTTGAAATCGACTTAAGCATTTGCTATCCTTGTCTATCCCATATTTCCCATCCTTGTCTCGTACAGGAAACAGGGACTTAAGCAAATGTTTAAGGTGATCTTAAAAATAAATAACGACTATGAATACCATTAAAATTTTGATACATACTGTATCATTGAAAGAATGATCACTATTCCCAACATAACTATCTTTCAATTCTATTATTCGACTATTAGATCCTTGAAAATGTCCTTTTCTCCTATCTATTGGGTTCTGACCGCGAACCTGAAGGACATGGCGTGAATTAGAANTCATTATTCGTTATTACATCATTCAATCTTTTATTAATTTTTATTGGCAGGTCGTAGACGTTTACATTAAAAAATCTCTAAAAAAAAATCACCTCTTTTTAATATTATGCGTGATAAACAAACATATACGAGATCTGGCAATTTAATGCTGAGACTGGTGTGAGAAATGTGATCTAGTGCAAATGAAGAACAGATGCCTCAAACGATTTTGGGCCAGTTGTTCCGTCACGTACGGGACAGTGAAACTTAGCCAGCTCCTGCGTATGTCTGCGTCTCCTACCGGTATTCATAGTCGTTACTTATTTTTGAAATCGACTTAAGCATTTGCTATCCTTGTCTATCCCATATTTCCCATCCTTGTCTCGTACAGGAAACAGGGACTTAAGCAAATGTTTAAGGTGATCTTAAAAATAAATAACTACTATGAACACCATTAAAATTTTGATACATACTGTATCATTGAAAGAATGACCACTATTTCCAACATAACTATCTTTCAATTCTATTATTCGACTATTAGATCCTTGAAAATGACCTTTTCCCTTATCTATTGGGTTCTGACCGCGAACCTGAAGGACATGGCGTGAATTAGAATTTTAAACGAGTAGGGCAGAATTAAATTGCTGGTTAAACGTTCAAAATAAGCTGCTAAATGCTAGCTATAGCATTTAGAGGCTTATCTTGAACTATTGCACAGCTTCGCTCGTGACCATTACTTGCACGGTCACGTGAGCATGCGCATAATTTAAAAATAATAGACATATTGAACTATTACGTAACTAGTAAAGNCTGAGACTGGTGTGAGAAATGTGATCTAGTGCAAATGAAGAACAGATGCCTCAAACGATTTTGGGCCAGTTGTTCCGTCACGTACGGGACAGTGAAACTTAGCCAGCTCCTGCGTATGTCTGCGTCTCCTACCGGTATTCATAGTCGTTACTTATTTTTGAAATCGACTTAAGCATTTGCTATCCTTGTCTATCCCATATTTCCCATCCTTGTCTCGTACAGGAAACAGGGACTTAAGCAAATGTTTAAGGTGATCTTAAAAATAAATAACTACTATGAACACCATTAAAATTTTGATACATACTGTATCATTGAAAGAATGACCACTATTTCCAACATAACTATCTTTCAATTCTATTATTCGACTATTAGATCCTTGAAAATGACCTTTTCCCTTATCTATTGGGTTCTGACCGCGAACCTGAAGGACATGGCGTGAATTAGAATTTTAAACGAGTAGGGCAGAATTAAATTGCTGGTTAAACGTTCAAAATAAGCTGCTAAATGCTAGCTATAGCATTTAGAGGCTTATCTTGAACTATTGCACAGCTTCGCTCGTGACCATTACTTGCATAATTTAAAAATAATAGACATATTGAACTATTACGTAACTAGTAAAGTGCACTGAAACCTAGCCAGCATTTGAAGACACATAAGCATCCCCTTATTTATTTCGGCATCCTTTGACGTTGTAAATCATGTCCTTCAGGTCCACAGAATAAACTTCGTGAATAAACTACAATAATATTGCACTTGACATGGAATTGCATAANGCACAGCGTTAGTCTAGTAAAATGAGGCACAGCGTTAGTCTAGTAAAATTAGATCAAACTTATTTCGTTTCTAATCATAGTTATCCTTATAATTAATGTTTGCAATTATTTCAAGGTCGAAATCAGAAGGGAAACCAGCAGATATAATGAAGAAGAAGAAGAAGGAAAAGAAGAAGAGGAACTTAGGGGGAAAGAATATATATAGAAGAAGACTTCTCTTATGATGATGGAAGAATACAAA
>SMSR01013982.1:13397-68953 GCA_019453355.1 Ceratina japonica
TATAACGCTACATACGTGTCTTCCATTGCTCAAAATTTACTTGAAAAGTTGTTAGTCTCTTCAACAAGTTTTGCTTTTACATGTCCAACAGACATAAAACTTCCTCCAACGCACTTTTGACCAATCAGGACACGTAGACATGGTCACACGGTGCAGGATCTGGCTAATGCACAGATCGATCGACCATAGTCCAATACGCGAAAGTATTTACACTTCTCCCACCAGTTCAAATAAATAATTAATTAAATTATACAAATTACACAAATAAATTACCACATTTCGTATACGTCTAAACAACTTTGCCTTTCCCGGGACCATGAAGATGGACACTCCGATTGTTCAGTACCAACTGTAGAACGGTTGATGAGGCGCGGGCCTGGGGGGTTGCTGGAAGCCCTGAGCACCGTAATGGCTGGCGAACGACTGATGGGGATGAGAAACGTGCGCGTGCGATTGCTGCAAACTCGACGGCGGACTCGGAAGTCCGACGCGACCGCTTGAAGAAATCGGCAAGTTCCACGACGGCGACGAGCCCCCTTGATTCGATTGCTGTTGCTGCTGTTGATGGACGGGCGATCCCGAGCTGATCGGCAGATCCGAGGGCGTCAGCTGATCCGAAGCCGGGTTAGAGTTGTTCGAATTGGGGCCCATCATGGTAACCAGAGAGTTTGGGGTCGGCGGTAACTGATGACCGCTAGCTTGTTGGTATGATGATGAGGAAGCCGCCACGGGAGATTGGTGGTTCATGTGAGTCGTGTTGCTGGACGAGGTCGCAGGCAGAAGCGGGCTGGGGTACGTTACTGACGGCGAGAGGCCGTAAGTCGGCGTCGTTCCGACGGACGACGGCAGCCGAGATGAATCCGGCGTCAGCTGGTGCGACATGCTGCCGTGGTGCGACGGGTACAATTCTGCAACTGAGGGAAATTAAAATTGACGCATCTAATGTACTAATGGTGGAAATTACCCTTATATGACTTGCGTTATATCTATTTAGTATTTAATGGGAGTATTACGTTAATTGGACTATTGTTTGGGTTACTGTTTCAATTTATTGCTGTAATAGCGTTTCTAAAATTGGAATCATTAAAGCATATTCCAGGAATGGGGAATTGTTTTTGTATACAGTGACGTCCATAAATATTCGGACTCATTTCGAAACGGTATAAAACTTTTAGTATTGGATCAAACAATTTTATCTTCTGTGGAATTTTAGAGAGCTTAATTTACTATAGAATGTCTAATAAGAAATTAAAAAAACTTGGTATTCATTGAAATCGCGAGAGAAATAGTAAAAGATATGGTTTTTAACTTTTTTATTAGGGTCTGTAATAAAAATTGGAAGTGTCTGGTTTCCAGATCTAAGTAAGTTATATCAAAATCTAAGTAAGATTTCATCAAAATCGATCAATATTGTTATGCGCTATAAGCGATTAGAAATTGAAAAAATCGCAGTTCTCCACGACTTTCAATTTACGACTGAGATAAATTGAAGAATTTTTACATATTTCGATGTGTCTAACTCTTTTGTGGTTTCATTGATTTTTATGAAACTTTACACATTCATATAACACTTTTAGATCTACAAACGGGATGTTTGAAATTTTGGCTAGAGCCTCCAACAAAAAAGTTAAACATCATGATTTTTTCTTTTTTCTTCGAGATTTCGGCGAACAGTAATTTATTTTAACTGTTTGTTACACATTACGTAGTAAACTAAGCCTTTTAAAAGCCTATAAAAAATTGAGTTAGGTCCATTTTAAAGAACTTATTCCGTTTTGAAGTGTGTCCAAATATTTATGGANTATAAAAAATTGAGTTAGGTCCATTTTAAAGAACTTATTCCGTTTTGAAGTGTGTCCGAATATTTATGGACGTCACTGTACAAGGTCAATTCAGTTTCTGAAATGAGAAGATCTAATGGATTTTCTAATCTCATTTCATAAACGCTATTATTATTGTAATTATTATAAAACTGCCTTTTTTTCCTGCTTTACATTTGCAAAATTGGTAGAACTTGTTACCTTGACTTGAAGGGAAGGTGCTGTCAGGCAGTGTCTGTGTCCCATGAGGATGAGGGTGCGAATGCGGCGGAACAGCGGACGCAGCGTGCGGGTGAGGCCCGGCCGGAGGATGAAGAACGTAGGAGGCCGTGGGATATGCGACGGAACTGACGTAGCCGCCGGAAGTGCTCGAGGACAACTGTTTCCTAAGCCTGGCTCTTCTGTTACTGAACCAGACTTGTATCCTAGCCTCGGTCAATTTCGTCCTCTGCGCCAACTCCTCCCTGGTGTAGATGTCCGGGTACTGCGTCCTCTCGAACGCTCTTTCTAACTCGTCTAACTGATGCGCAGTGAAAGTGGTTCTGCTCCTCCGCTGCTTCCGCTTCAAGGGGATGCCCGGCTCGCTCTCGCAATCGGAACCGGAACTCGTCTTATCTGGACGCAAAAATATCAGATATGTCAATAGAAATTTAGTATTAGAATTATTATTTGAAACCAAAGAATAGAAGAAAAATAAAAAATAATATTGAAAATACAAATGGTGACGATAATAAAATAATGAAAATACATTCATAATAATAAAATAGATTACAAAGAAAATACATGCATGATAATAAAATAGATTAATGCACTTTTAATGAAACTAATAAATAACTTTCTACAAAATTGCATAACATCATGCTTTAATATTTATCAAAAGTATGCCCAACCACCTTAAACGTGAACATTTATTAATACCACTAAAGAAGCTACATAT
Organism: Ceratina japonica; assembly: GCA_019453355.1. Lineage (NCBI taxonomy): Eukaryota > Metazoa > Arthropoda > Insecta > Hymenoptera > Apidae > Ceratina > Ceratina japonica. The sequence goes on from SMSR01013982.1 coordinate 16,155, forward strand.
TAAATCGGAGTAAATAAAGTAGGAAAAAATGGCATTATTTTTATGAATTAAAGTTGGTACAGAGAATTGGGTCAGAAAAGATTGCCGGGTACGAAATAAGGCGGAGAGGAAAATGAGTGGGTCACACGTTTAATAACTATTAATTCCCCGTGCACGTGTCACCTGCTCGGCCACGTCTCTCCGTCCAGGTGAATGCACGTCCTGGTTTATGGTTTGTTTTGCCGTAGCGAGAGTTCAAAAGGAACCGCTCCGCGCCCGCCGCTTGTTTCACACTCGATTTCACGATCGACTCGTTTGCCGCCGCGTTACCTTTACCTCCCCCCTGCGTCCCCCTCACATCTCGCGACGCATGAGAATTTAATAAACTATTCCCCGGCAAATAACACGCTCCTTATTTGAATACGTAACACGAGTTCAATACCGTAATTTATGAAACAATGCTGCGGGGCAATCGAAATTCTTGTACGTAATAGGAAGTAATAAGGAATTTAAATAAACCACGATTAATCGCGGACTCGCAATCGTACTAAAGGCGCGTTGCATGGGAAATTAAGAATGCGAGTGTATCGAACGTTTTTGAAGTAAATTAGAAGATATGGTAGCATCTCTATCATTCCAATTACACTAAACGACAAATAGCAACATTTTTTGCAATATATATAACGTGATTCTTATGGAATTTCTCATGTCAAAGAATTTTTTACAAATATATGAAATCCTGCGAAATTCGGTTTCGCATTGAAAAATGAAATGCGTTTACTTGAAGACACAGTAAATTATGTTTCGCAGGAATGAAAAGGACGAGGTTGAACGTGTGGAAGTAGTTCCGATTGGAGGATTGCGAATAGTATGATTTACTCCAAGGACGGCGGCAAGAAAAGTGACGAGTGATGACTGATGACTGATGACAGCAGAAAAACACGTTCCGAGATCCTTTCCCTCCGAACCTCGGGCGTGCATTGATAACAAGGATGAGAGCGCCGCGTTAGCCTTCGCTACTTCCATGCTTCATCGTCTAAGAACACCTCTTAACTTTTCACCGCCCAATGGCGATTCATAAGTTTTAAATGGGTGAAGTGAATCGAACCCAAACTTTGATAATTGTTTTAATATTGTAAATACTATGTTTTGTTAACGTTTCAAGAATTTCTGAACGTTTTTATATACCTCTAGAAAATCCTTAACTTACAGTATCAACATCGTTCAACCGGGTTCCACTAAAAACTCGAAGAATTTCAGTATTGAGCTCTTAGTTTGTCTTCAGGCTTTGAGCAGTTCACCAAGTCTCATTCTCGAATAAGATCGAGGAGTAGGTTTGCATTTTTAGATAATCGTAGATTCGTCATCGTGAGACGGGACGACACGTCTGCAAGTAAAAAAGGAAGGTGGTTTCGTTTCTTCCGGCGGCGGTGCGTCTTGAAATTGTCGACTGGCTTTACACGGGCCGCGACTAATCGGCCGACGACGCCTGACGCCGCGGCGCACCGCGACGCGCCGGGACGCCCGCGTTCGTGCCCATTCGACACGGACGCTATTCCGGGACGGACGTGCCTTCTGCTTCCCTCTTCTCACTGCAACTCAATTTTCATTGCTCTTCCCTCTCTTTTATTTATTCTTCCTATTTGTTGTTGGCTTTGGAATACATATAGTATCCTGAGGGAGAATCACCTTAATTACTTTTTTGAGCATTTTTTAGATAATCACATTATCAAAAGATAATAGAATCGATTAATTCAGGTCGAGTTTTAAAGAGTACATTGAGAAATTCCTTATAATAATCATCCCTTTAAATGCTCGTAATTCCTTATAATAATCATTCCTTTAAATGCTCATAATTCCTTTATAATAATCATCCCTTTCAATGCTCATAATTCCTTATAATAATCATCCTTTTAAATGCTCATAATTCCTTATAATAATCGTCCCTTTAAATGCTTATAATTCCACTTGTATCGCATAAGTGCATGAAACATCCTAGATGGACAATATCCATCAAATTTGCCACAAATTTACTGACTGTTGCATCATGAAATGCAGCAGTATTATGCACTTTCTGAGCGCTCATCTTGGTATTCAATTTGGGACCACTAATAATTCAATTAGGATAAGAAGTATTGTAGCAATCGCTTCTTTCAATTCTGTCTAGAACGTGTTTGAACCATATTTGTCGCATAATCAGTAATAATGGATTATGGTCTCAAATCTGTGCCTGAAAAATGTGAATGTAGAAAATCGGTGGTCGAGAGTCGAAGTGGTTTAAAGAAGACGTTCGTTGACCAGGCTGTTCCCATTTAAACGTAGAAATTGTACACGAATTTGCAAAATCACGAGAGAAATTGCGTGTTTCGCGAGGGCCGTAATCGGTCGCGAGGCGGCTAGTAATTACCGAACTTTCGAACCCCGTATTACACCTAAGGGTGTTGCAAGATTGTTGGGTTCCCTGCTACCGGTGGACCAGAAGACGTTCCCCAATGAACGACACATTTTTTTCAAAACAGACGCAAACCTAACATAATCCAAATAAGGAAAATCAATATTAAACCTACAGAAGCTCTATTTAATTAATAATAAACTCCAAAAGATAATAATAAATCGATCAATGGTCTGATAATCTAATTTCATTGAAATAAAATCAAAAAGATAATAATAAATCGATCAATGGTCTGATAATTTAATTTCACTGAATTAAAATCAAATGAGAGTTAAATAAAAATGAGATGAGGACTTTTCACGATTGGGGATGTTGGTGGATTTCATAGAGACAAATGGAAGTGAGCGACCCTTGGTGGTCCATCGACAGGCGTGGGGTCACCCGGTCGGCGAAGATGAAAGAGCAAAACGAGAGAAGAAACTGGCCGTAGATTTGTAAGTCGATCAGCCCCGATGTCGGCCGGTCGCCCTTCTCAAAACAAAAAGAGGAGGGCAGGAACAACGCGTTACCCTCCGCTAGGGAGAGGGTGAGAAACCCTATAAAGGCGCCGACTATTGAAACGCTTGTACCACTTGTCAAACTGCGGTCGCCTTTTTAATTTGCCGGCGACCTTAACGCGATTACCGATCGTCTAAGTAATTGCACGATTCATTGCAATATATATGTAAATAATAATAAAAAATAATTCACGTATAAATTTATGTATCAATCCATGTATAAATTTATGTATTAATTCACGTTCAAATTTATGCATCAATTCACGTATAAATTTATGCATTAATTCACGTACATATAAATACATCTATCAATTCATGTATAAATTTGTGTATCACTTCCTGCGTATATAAATTTCTGTGTAAAATAATTTATAAAATCGTGTTTTCCGGTATTAAAAACCGTGTTCAAAAGAAGCTGAGTTGGGAACAGAACGTGGAATCTGCTGATGCACTCGACAAATAAATGTAAGCATGAATTACGCTAATGGGCCGTTGCTGTGTAGAAATTTTCGTAAGAAGGATAAAATGAAAAGATAGAAGAGAGGGTTTATTGGACGGAGGCACGTTCACCGGTTTCGTGCACCCGATGCAACCGATACCGGGTATCATATGTATACGGCGCGTTCGGAAACCTCCGGGACCTGCACGTGGGCATGTACCGGGCGGCGAGGAAATTACAGAGCCGGCGCCGGGGCTCGTAGAGCTACCGGGCCGACCGTTCGCGGCGGTCGGACGCGAACCGGTAATTTCGAAGATCGAGAAACGCGGCCCTGATTAATGCGAGACCATTTAATTTATTCATTCACCGTTTCGAGGATCGGGCGCCGGCGGACCTCTTGGTGGTCTGAACAGCTGATAGGGCGTGTCGATACCACCTCGAGGATATCTATCCTTTCCTACCCGTTCGGCTAACTATAACCGGGCAACCGCGCGCCACGCAATCTTCCTATTCCGTTCGTTCGCGGCTATTACACCGCTGTTTTGCGCCACTTTTACAAGCTTCTTTTACTCTCTATTTTTGGAGGCTTCGCTGGAAAGGGAAACACCGTGCGCAACGCTACTGATCAAGGAAGTGCTACGTTTCCCAGCCTGAGGACGTCCATCAAATATTTTGGAGAAAGTAAGGGAGACTGTGAGTTCACTTTTACTGAAGTGATCATTTACCCTTTTTGTTACCATTTTTTATTTATGGTCTTTGTTTTGAGTCTTGATGACTCTATTATCAAATACCTAATCGTGTCTTCAAACATATGAATTTTATATGATTGGAAAGATCGTTTTATTATGTCTAGTCTTTTTTTTAATTATTCCATGTCTTTGCACTCTCTTCCCATGTGACTTTTATTGAAGTAATCATTTACCTTTTTTATTACTATTTCTTATTTATGATCTTTATTTTAAGTCATAATGACTCCATTATCAAATACATAATCGTGTCTTCAAAATATGAATTTTATATAATTGGAAAGTTCGTTTTATTGTAGTCTTTTCTTACTCTTTCCATGTCTTTGCATTCTCTTCCCATATGACTCTTATTGAAGTGATCATTTACCCTTTTTACCATTTTTCATTTATGGTCTTTATTTTTGATGACTACATTATCAAATACCTAATTGTATCTTCAAAATACGAATTTCATATAATTGGAAAATTCGTTTTATTGTATTCTTTTTTTACTCTTTCCATGTCTTTGCATTCTCTTCCCACGTGACTTAAAGCCTCTGGCATCTCCTCACACAGTCCACAGACTCCTTCATTTTCCTCAATCCAGTACTTGTTATTCAGTCCCTCATTCCCACGTCCAAATCATTCAATCATGTTCTGATCAATACCTTTGCATGATACATGAATAATTATTTTAGTAAATTCATACTAAAATTTTTATAAACATATATAAAATTCCTCTAAATATTCATGACATGTTTACATGTATTATAAATATTGTATAAAACTCAGGGGATACACTACTTAGAGCAGGTATGATTTGAGCAGGTCGGAGATTATACGCTAAGATCGGCGTGAAACGCGCGATGGACGGTAACAATTTTCCGGGAGGTTGACAACGAGCGATTCCCAGGGGCTTCTTACGTCTTCATCGAAATGTCCTCTGCGACGGACCGTTTTTTCAAGTCGCCCCGCGGGATGATTAAAGAGTTCCCGCCGGAGGAAAGTTCCTGCGTACGAGCGCGAATTAACTGCGAACTGGCCGCTAAGCTCCACTTTTGATCCCGGCTCGTAATTTCCTGCTCGGTAATTTCCCCCCACAGGTTTCACGTATTACCCGCGTCGCTGCAGGAAGCTGTTCGCCTTAATGGTCGCTTTTATCGCGCGGACACGTTCCTCTTTTTCATTTTTCTTCTTTTTTTTTTCTTCTTTCCCCCCTCTCCTTTTCGTTCTTTTCCGTGCGTTACTGAAAACCGTGCGCCGGAGCGTGAAAATTTCCTAAAGCCGATACGCGGGCCCGATAAAGTTTTAACACGCGAGGCCTTGATGCGAGTAGATCGTGCGCTCCATTTCAAACGGCGAACCGAGCCGCACCGACCATTACGCGGTAATTAAGGATGTTGACGTAAAAACGTTTCGCAGGCAAAGTGTAACTCGAGTAATATAGTATATTGTGTGCTAAGAGCCATACAGGAATGGTCGGCTCTCGTGCTGGCACCGATTTACATCGTACGACTCGTAAATTGTAATTAAGAACGTTCGCCACAAATAATGGATTGCACGATCATAGATGAAAGTCGAAGATATAGAATTCTTAAGGGGGTAAACTGGGATATCAACGTGATAAGACAGAGTGTCGATGTTGCCCACAAAAATTGGCCAAAAATCTGAGTTTACGGGAATACTTATCGTCCTTGTATGAGAATATTTTCCGATCATTAAGTAATTCTTCAAGGATAAGCAAGTCAAATCTGGCACGTTCTGATGATGTCCCCGTTTTATTATGCAAATGCCTTGAGGCCATTTCAAGATTAAGCAACGAGAATGAAAATGGCCCTTAGAAAAGTCGATTTACCCTACCTTAACATCTCAATAGAGTCTTTCATGCTTGCCAACTCGTAAATAAAATAAAATATGTTATAGACATTTATAAAATTAAATGACTTGTTTTACGATTCCATTAATTATTAAAACAAGTAGGTAATGTCTATGTACTATTGGACATTTACGAAGACTCTGTAAAATCTTGTGTACGAAGCTTTTGTGTATTTTACGGACGGAAGAGGCCTTTGTGAGAGCTTAAGCAAGGTTTGCGAGCTGCTTTGTAACGGGAAGAGTAATGCCAGCCATATTTGCGAAGGGAATTAGGGTGGGTAAAAAGGGCCCGGCCGATTCAATTTCGCTAGCGCGAGACCCCGCATAACGAGAGGCCCCGAGGACCAAATTATGACCCCGGTGTGGTTATTATAATCTAATTTCGCACGGTGGCGCTGTTACGGGAACGTGTTCGCGGCGAGGGCAACGCTAATTCACTGATTCAGCTGGCTCATCAATCTTGGTCAGGCCTCCTCTCGGCAAGGGACACCCGACCACTGCTCTCGATCAGTTCGTGCAACAGTTTTTTGCCAATCGCAACGCAATTTTCCGTCGCTCGACATTTTATCCGAAATAACTGCATTTCGATCTCTTTTTTGCTAAAAGTACGGCTTTGTGAACAAATTGTTGCCGGTTGATCGTTGAAAATGTTGTTCAACGCCAAGTATTCTCGGTTGTCTTCAGACTATCTTTTTCAAGACGTATTTCAGAGTTTTCTAAAGGCGCCCAATAGATGTCTTTTAGATGAATAGAAAATATAGTGCTCGTTTATTTGAGTTTAGTTGAGGCTGAGCTTTCTCGTGCTGGAAAATCATTTTGTCATATCTGGGACCTAATTTCCATGCTAATTCTTTGCTAAATCATTCCAGTGGCTTTTAAACGGCTAAAAATCGTTGATCGCTCAACAATTAACGATCTTGAAAATTCTCCTTGCGTTGGATTTGACTTTTCATTGAGTAAAGCTTCCACTTCCCCATATATTCCTTTTTTTTTAATCAATCTGGGCATTCTTTATCTCCTTTATCTTCTGTGTCGAAATCATCTTTTTCATAACTTCAAAATCACGAAAATATTTGCACTTTGCTCATGTTTCATTTTTTGCACTGTTTCACACTTTGTTGAAAATGGGAACTAACGTCACATGATGATTGTTTAACATGGAGCTAGGAATAGCATGATCTGATGCTATACTAACATTACTAGTTACAGCATCTCTTGAGAATCTCTTAACCCCTTGACATACAATAACTTCTGGGAATCGTCATTCATTTCCATTATAACTTTGACATCTTGGAGACTTAATTAGTATTAATTAGTAATAGAATTTAGATAGTATTTTTTGGACGTAACTCCATTTTATTTGTATGTCAAGGAGTTAATATTAATGCTGATTCCCAACAGGTTCACCGTGATTTAAAGATAGAGGTGTGCTCCAAAGCTGGCCCCAGTTTTAACGTCTACTGCGGCTTCCCAATTTCCAAATCGAGAGGTTCACAGCTTGAAGCGATTTTTTAACAATAACGTCAATTACTGTTGCAAATATTTATGGAGAAAATTTCTCTATAACGAGAAATCCCCGAAATTTCGAGGATGTCTCCAAGTTGTATTACGTATTTCTTAATACGACTGACAGTACGACTTGAGTTTCGAATTATAATTAAAAAATTTGATCAAAATATTCTACCAGTATACAAATAAAATCAATTTAATACTTCTACCAGCCTAGTATTAGTTTTGAACCTTATTCCTTTACATGCAGTTAATTAATAATTTAAAAGCAGATAATTAAAAACTATATTGTAGATAAAACAAATTTAAACAGAATAACATTTCCCAACTACGATAAAGCGAGAGATTGATTGTTAATAGATAGAATGGTGAAAAGTGGACTCACTGTCTCCGTTCTTCGTCTCATCTTCGGCGTCGCGGCCTCTGAGGAGCCTGGAAATGGCGGAAACGCTAGGAGCGGTGGTTCTATCGCAGATACCCTCTTTTATTAACCGGTCACGTATCTCCCACGAGAATATTCCCGGGTTATCACGTTTATACTCCTCTATCCTAGCCTCTACTTCCGGGGTGGCGACTCGCGGTTTGCTCCCGCCGATTACCCCAGGCCTGATGCTGCCAGTCTCTTGGTACCGGTTCAAAATCTTCGACACGCATCCATGCGACACCCTCAATTGTCTATTAATAGAAAACAGTTTTAATATTCTTAAATCTACACAAAAATATTTCAATCCGTTACTTAACCTAATATTTTGTTATAACAGAAATGTTATAAAATGAATTTCGAAGAGTTTTTTACCTGGAAATAACACAAGGCCTGACGCCAGCCGCGGCCAACTCGACGATTTTCAAACGAATGTGATTTGGCAGCGGCCGGCCATTTATAAAGACGCCACCAAGCTGATTGACCCGTCCCTGACCTGGTATCGAACCCAAATCTACAACAATCATAATAAACATGAATTTTCGATTTAAGGCTTTCACGGTTATTGTTTATTCTGATAGCATTCATCTTCCGGATTGAAACCGTGTATTTTGACAATTCATATGCCTTAGGCATGAATTTTATTTATTTACTTCATTTTCAACGGGAAAGCCCTTTTTTTACATAATTATATAACTAAACCCTCGTTATTGTCGATTTTTGTACACAAGGAAGTTTTCCCCGTTTCAAACGCGAATATACGGGAATAGTGAGTTCGATCGCCTAATCTTAGAATAAGATAGACGATTCTGAGCGGAGGAACGTTCGCGATTCAATTTGTGATCGTGCAGAATAAAGAGAAACTCCGATTTAGCTAGGTTTCACCTCGCCGTTTCCTGTGTTCCACCTTGGCGGCGCGAGCGACAGGAAGAACGGGAGGAAACGGCGGGGAAACAGTGGCTGGCATAAATAACGATAAGACCAATGAATCTAAAAGGGTTCACGCCGGATTAACAACACTGATACCGTGTAATTTGTCTAATTCACTGTAATCTCTGTTACGCTACCGGCGCGGTGTAACGACCACGTACGAGCCGGCCGACTGCTTGCCTTTTCGTTAGTTCCGAGAGCCATAATTCATCGGTTAAAAAAAAAACATTCTACGCTTCCCGGAACCTGCTCGTCGATGCGATTGATCAGACGAAGGGAAGATTGCGTGGAAATGAAATGTTCCTCAGATGGATTTAAATCGCTTATATAATCTGTCGACGTTTATTCTTTTTTTTAACCGGAGATTCTAACTTTGCTTATTTCTTAATTATAATAAAATTAAGGTTGCATGAAAATGAAATGTTTCTCAGGTGGATTTAAATCACTTATATAATCTGTCGACGTTTATTATTGTTTTTTAATCGGGGATTCTAACTTTGTTGAGTTTTTAATTATAGTCTTGAATCCATTTTTAGATTCTGATGTAATTTTGTATTTTTGCAATTTTTATTCTTGTATAGCAAATTCTTTTAATTCTTATAATTCAAGGTGCTTATGGGCATTTTTCTAAATATTATAAATTGTATATTTTTTACTTCTTCACATTTTAGTTCATACTGTTTAAATTATGTACGATATTTTTATATCACAGCGTATTTCTATTTTTATATACATGTATTATATTAAATTACATTTCTATTTTTATATGTATAATATTAAATCACGTTTCTGTACATTTTAGTACGTGCTGTGTTTCATTAAATTCTGTAAAATTCTAGCAAACGGGTAAGTATATCCGCGGTCTGGTAATTAGATTCTAGATTAAAGTTCAAAGCCCGCGGACCTAGATCTACTTTCAGCAGCCACCGGCCTTTTTCTCACTCGGGGAGCCTTGAATCGCGGATTAAAAACGCTTCTGTTAATTCGAACGTAACAGAGCTACTCGGTTTCTTTACGAGTGCAGCAAACAAAGCTAGAATCGCGTGGCGAATATTACGGCAACTTCGATCGATCTTGATCAGAGCCCAACAAGAAATTAAATCCAACACCTGTAAATATTAATGTATCTACTAATCCATAAACCTATATACAAATCCATGTACAAATCCATGTACAAATCTATGTACAAATCTATGTACAAATCTATGCACAAATATATGCACAAGTCAATGCATAAACCTATGTACAAATCCATGTACAAATCTATGTACAAATCAATACATAAATCTATGTGCAAATTTATGTGAAAGCCTATGTAGAAATCAATGCATAAATCTATGTACAAATCTATGCACAAATCTATACACAAATCTATGTACGAAGCTATGTATAAATTAATGTACAAAACTATGTATAAATTAATGTACAAAGATATGTATAAAATAATGTACACATCTGTGTCCAATCCTGTGTACAAATATTAGGCATGTATAAGCGATTTTACAACCGTATGTATAAAAGACTATATGAACATGTATATAATATGAATATATGTAGGTATCACAAACATAATCTATGTATAAGTACATGAAATATGTACATGGCGTGAACACACGTGTACGAATGTGACTCACTTTTGCAAGACGGTAACGAGAGGAAAAACGAGTGAGCCAATGACGACAATCAATGCATTGTGTACCGACTGTCGAAGCCAACACATTAAAGAAGAAAAACGAATTATTATTATTGTCGTTTTAATATGTATTCTGATATCATCCGCTCACTCGGTTTTGTAACTGCTTGGCGCGAACCGTGCGGCTCCGTGGAGAAAAAAGATCTTCGCACGCTCGAGTAGACACCGCGAGTCGTAATTATATATTTTTTATTGTTGTTTTGCGCATTAATAGCGACGACGTGATTTTTATCCTTTTTGCCGGCGGTTTTTAATAGAAATTTTTTGCGCGGCTCAAGAGCGGCCGCGTGTGTGGGAGAGACCGATTTAGAAATACCGCGAGCCTCTCGAGGCGCTCGTAATTTATTAACACAATCAACGAAACGAGAAACAATAATAAAGAGAAGTTGCTAAATAAATTACGCTTTCNTTATTGTCGTTTTAATATGTATTCTGATATCATCCGCTCACTCGGTTTTGTAATTGCTTGGCGCGAACAGTGCGGCTCCGTGGAGAAAAAAGATCTTCGCACGCTCGAGTAGACACCGCGAGTCGTAATTATATATTTTTTATTGTTGTTTTGCGCATTAATAGCGACGACGTGATTTTTATCCTTTTTGCCGGCGGTTTTTAATAGAAATTTTTTGCGCGGCTCAAGAGCGGCCGCGTGTGTGGGAGAGACCGATTTAGAAATACCGCGAGCCTCTCGAGGCGCTCGTAATTTATTAACGCAATCAACGAAACGAGAAACAATAATAAAAGCGGGGGAGAGAAGTTGCTAAATAAATTACGCTTTCGATATTTTCCGTCGCGTCGGCGGGGCCTACGAGCGGTTTTTTTTCTGAAAACGGTGAGGCAAACCTTTTAAACCGGCCGCTCCTTCGAAGCGGAAAAATCCGCGGGGGTAAAAAAGAGGAACACGTCGAATCATTTAACAACGTTGTTGATTAGAAATTGACCGGTTTCTCACGGTGTGGAGATCGCGTCACCTTGACGAGGGAAGAAGAACGAAATCTCGCGTAATTGCAGCCGGACAATGGAAAAAAGCTTGCAATCGCACGGCTGAAAAACAGCGAAACTTCGGTTTCGATTGCATGCGCGGTTTAGATTGCATAACACGCCGAGTTATGCATCCAGCGACCGAAAAACGGGACGAGGTTCCACAGTTTTTCTATTCCCACCTTCGGGGGATGAAAAGAAAAATTCGATGCTAATTGTCCGGCTAATTAGAAAAGAAGATTTCGTGAATTTTAATTTTACTCACATTTATATGGATTAAATATTTTATATAATTATTTCATGCAAATTTCGATTAAAATTTCTCACGATTGCTAGAACGTTCAGGCACGAAATGCGTAATCAACATTCATCGACGCGATGAGAAGTAATTGCGAAAATGCATCCGCACGCGGCGTTATTAATCTTCCAAGAAATATTTAATTACGCGTTCTTAAACGATTCCATTTTGCATATACGTCGGGTGCGTGCGCGATTCGGTGACTAATTGTTGCATGCGATTAAAAACTGGCGGTAGCGGCGCGGCGGACTGCGCGTAATGCCGGACATTGACAAACGATCGGCTAAGTGTCTGCGCGCAAATAACAACAATTCAACAAAGACCTCATCATTCGCATTAGAATTGTATTGTGGCTTCTTAGTTAACGCGTATTTATGTTGCTCTTTAGAAACCGTCGCTTGAATAGGAGAGCCAGCGAAACGGAAATGGAATCATTAGACGGGTGTTAGAATCGGAATCGTTCCATGTGCAATTAGAATTATTCAAGGATATAATTGTTACACAATTAGAATCGTGTTGACTTAAAGAGCGAATGGATTTCGTTTAAATTACGACACCATAAACTTAGGTGTAGGAATTCCATTTGAGGAACTCTCGAGGTGTAAATTATTGCTTTCTTTAATGACGAAACTTTTAATTTAATTGATATTCTTTGCAAATGTACTATTTTACTTGATATGTATTTATGAGGAAATTTAATGTACAAAAATATGAACACTGCAAATAATACGGAAATATATAAAATATCCTAAATTTAGGTATAAGAATTCCATTTGAGGAACTCTCGAGATGTAATGTGTTTTCCGGCAACGATTCCTGGGACACGTCTGACGATTACACGGCCCATTCGTAATTAGTCGATTAATTATACTGAGGAATTTCTTCTTTCAATCGGCATGAACGATTCAATAATCTCAAACGACTTTTTAATTGCCTGACGTGCAATTGAAATTCTCTTATTAAGATCTTCGAGTCGAGAATTAAATCTCACGTTATAAATGAAGAATTCATGCTTGAAACTGATCTATGGCTTCAAAATACACATTGAAGTGTTAGATATAAGACATTTTCAAGTAAGGAATGAAGTAAAGATTCCTTTTAATTGCCTAATAAAATTGAACTTGTCTTTTAGATCCTCAAATCAAGAATTAAATCTAATACATTATAAATGAAGAATTGGAGCTTGAAATTGATGTATGACTTCCAAAAACATTTCGATCTGGATGTGAAATATTTTCAGCTAAGGAATCAACTAAATTTGTCTAATTTTCTATGTTGTATTTATTTAGAATTTTTATTTTGTCGTTTTCTTCTTTTTCTATTATTATCATGTTTTTTCTTTTTGCATATTCTTTTGTATATGTCATATTAAATTCTTGCACGTGAATAGAGCATTATTATTATTATTATTATTATTATTATTATTATTTTTGTTTGAAACTCAGCGAATTGAAAAATGATTAAGAATATTGTTCGGCTTTATTGGTTATCTTTTAAACTCACTTATCATCTATCTATAACTATTCAGTAATCAATCACAAGAATCAACGTCACGTTTCATAGTCATAAGCGATCCGTCGCGAAATAAGTATACACCACCAAAATTGAGAATCACAGATACGCGCGTACCGAGAATTCGAATCCGCACTCACTCTGCACAACACAGCACTACACAACTGAGAAGAAGAATCAAAAGGGAAGATCACTTTCCGAATAATACAAACTTTATCACATTGAACAATAGCTATGCGTTCAATTATGCACGTTCTGTCGATCTCAATCTAATCCGATCAACGGTTTGGATTGTTTGTTTTTCAATGACTGCCGATCAGACGATCAGAGCCTCGCACATGATCGTTACCAAAATCAAAATAATTAAAGTCAAAGACAAGGAATTTGTATACAAGATTCGGGAACGTCCTGTTTACAGATCGGTATATTTAATAAATTGTATTTGAAATTCCAGTTGGAATTATTTGGATTTCCGGACTTCCGTTAAGCTATCTTCTAATAATTACTATTATCATTATTGCTAGTAATAGTAGTAGTATGATTCCTTTCAAGGCAGTCTTTTTGTTTAACGCAATTGAAATTGTCTTTGAGATCCTCAAATCCAGAATTTTTCTTCCCAAAAGTTTAGAACTCGGCCCTAAAGTGCAACTTCGTACATCCTACAAGAAGCATAAGATAAATGTACCAATTCTTGTTCACGTCGCAATTTCTGCTCAGTAATTTTTTTTAAGAAATTTATGACGTCTCGAAATTGTAGAAGAATGGGTCAGCCAACAGAAGTTGCGACCAGGTACGTTTGCTTGACTCTCGGAAGAAAGAACTGACGAAAATTTTTTATCAACGAAGAAAAAGCGGGGTGCCGAAGTGTCGGAGCTGCTGGGGTGCGACGGGCCTCGAAAAATATATATTATTTATGACGGTCATTAATGGTAATGTTTCGGTCCTGACGGGTCGGCCACGGTAATATGTCAATGTTCACTTGAAAGATGCTCACTTTTCGCACCCCGGAGACTTTCTAACCACGGCGAGGGTCGTCGTAAAAGTTTCACAACCTTCATCCCTCGCTTAGTTACTACATAGTGGGCTACAATTTTCTGCCTCCTTACCTCCCGAAAGTTTTATAGCCTGCTCTACCTACCGTGAGATCTCTAATAATTACTATACGATTTCACGATTTAGGGCGATTCGTCGTATACTCATATAAAATAGCCCACAATTTTCCGAGCTCGGAAGGTCTAGTGCCGTCGCCAATTTTTTAATGATGATTTCAAGGTCGATAATTGAAAATATTTTTGAATCGGGGTATTTACTCACGTTGTATAGTAATACAAAATAGATGATTTTCTATATTCGAACTCTAAAACGAATTTCAATAGTTCGACTGACAAAATTTTTACATAAATTTCTGAGATTTTAGAGACATTCAATTTNCGTTACCAAAATCAAAATAATTAAAGTCAAAGACAAGGAATTTGTATACAAGATTCGGGAACGTCCTGTTTACAGATCGGTATATTTAATAAATTGTATTTGAAATTCCAGTTGGAATTATTTGGATTTCCGGACTTCCGTTAAGCTATCTTCTAATAATTACTATTATCATTATTGCTAGTAATAGTAGTAGTATGATTCCTTTCAAGGCAGTCTTTTTGTTTAACGCAATTGAAATTGTCTTTGAGATCCTCAAATCCAGAATTTTTCTTCCCAAAAGTTTAGAACTCGGCCCTAAAGTGCAACTTCGTACATCCTACAAGAAGCATAAGATAAATGTACCAATTCTTGTTCACGTCGCAATTTCTGCTCAGTAATTTTTTTTAAGAAATTTATGACGTCTCGAAATTGTAGAAGAATGGGTCAGCCAACAGAAGTTGCGACCAGGTACGTTTGCTTGACTCTCGGAAGAAAGAACTGACGAAAATTTTTTATCAACGAAGAAAAAGCGGGGTGCCGAAGTGTCGGAGCTGCTGGGGTGCGACGGGCCTCGAAAAATATATATTATTTATGACGGTCATTAATGGTAATGTTTCGGTCCTGACGGGTCGGCCACGGTAATATGTCAATGTTCACTTGAAAGATGCTCACTTTTCGCACCCCGGAGACTTTCTAACCACGGCGAGGGTCGTCGTAAAAGTTTCACAACCTTCATCCCTCGCTTAGTTACTACATAGTGGGCTACAATTTTCTGCCTCCTTACCTCCCGAAAGTTTTATAGCCTGCTCTACCTACCGTGAGATCTCTAATAATTACTATACGATTTCACGATTTAGGGCGATTCGTCGTATACTCATATAAAATAGCCCACAATTTTCCGAGCTCGGAAGGTCTAGTGCCGTCGCCAATTTTTTAATGATGATTTCAAGGTCGATAATTGAAAATATTTTTGAATCGGGGTATTTACTCACGTTGTATAGTAATACAAAATAGATGATTTTCTATATTCGAACTCTAAAACGAATTTCAATAGTTCGACTGACAAAATTTTTACATAAATTTCTGAGATTTTAGAGACATTCAATTTGTTCTCATTCCAGACTTTGCTGTTTACGCAATTTCATAAAATTCGTTCATTATTCATTTTTTTTCACCAGATTCATACATTTTCTACATAAATTTCTAGAATCCTAGTATTCAATATTTTTCTCAACTTTGAGGTTTCTGCACTTTTTACGATATTACTTGTGTTACCTTGGAAGGGATATCCGGTGAAGCAAGGTCGCATCATCGAGAAATTCGTGGTCACCGTCATCTCATCCAGCCGGTCCCAATAAACTTCGCACGAGCTCCCGGTCTCACCTTGTCACTTAGTCCGTGACCGGAGCGATTAACAACGTATCAACTGTGTGTACACTAATATCCAACCGAAAATCCTTGATCATTGAGCGCGTTGCGTGCGCCGTCACGGGGCCCGGCAAAATATGAAATCAAACTAAACGGAGCACTCTTAAATACACCTCGGAATCTGACCTCCGCCGAGCTAATCCACTGCGAGACGACGTCGTCGCGAATTTCGCGTCTCGGAATTAGTCCACCACTTAAAATTCCTCGTTCCTCGTTGCTCGTACGCGGCACCTGCATAAAACGTGGTCCTCCGACTGAAGCTGGACCTCGACAGATCGGCTCTCTGATCCTTACTAGGCCTCTACGACCACCGGGTATCGGGGTAACTAACGTCTGGCCCCTCCCATAGCCGTTTCTTGTAACGTCAACAGCTGGTGGGGTACTGGGCTCCGAAGTAACCGGACTCAACTTTATGAAGAACGTGCTCTTGCTGGCTCAGGAGTAAATTACCTGTTTCCTCTGGTTCTGTTGGCCAATCCTAAGCCGAGGTGGCACCCAATGCGACACGCCCAACGACCCACGGCTCGATCCGGGCACGATGGACTCTCTTCTGGTGGAGACCATGCTGTCTTCTTGGGAAGTTCTTTTCTTGGGGCCTGGAGGGGGCCGGAGCAACAGGGGTTCGTAACAAGGGTGTTCTTCGGTCTCAGTCGATGAAGGGGTGAATAATTAGGGTTGAGATTTATCTGTTTGTTTACAGTCAATGTACGATATTTAATATGTTTCAAAATATAAGGGGATCATTTAGTAATGTAGTGTCTGTGATACTTGAATTTAATTTAGTTTATTTATGTTAATTTTGTATGTCTCTTTAGTTTCCTGTTTTTCTTGCTTATATGTATATATTATTCTTGGTTTTTCTAAAAATTTGTTTATACTAAGTGTCATAATGGACTCATGTCCGTTTAATAAAGAAATTAATAAATAATTTAATTTAATAAGAGGAGGATTATGGTTGCAATTCTTTAATTTCCTTCAAGTTTCATGGAAGTTATATCAAGAATATTAGAGTAACTTTGATGAAGATTTCTGATTTTTAAGTCTGATGATTTTTGATATATGATTGAGGATCTTTTATATGACAGGAAGATTATAATTGAAATTTTTCCATTCTCTCAAGATTTCCCATAATTTATGTTAAATCAGAAAGTCTGCAATTTTGTTCAGATCTTCAAGGTCAACAGTTTTTAACGCACGATTACTTTCGTTTTTTAGAAGACCACTATTTTTTATTCCCAAGGAAATGACGCTATTAGTGCGAAACAGGACGTGACTCTCGATAACTATTACAAAAAAACCAACAATTCTTCATCGTAAATACAAACTCGAAAAGAAGTAAAAAATATAAACTTAGCAAAACATGAACTGAAAAGAGCAAAACAGGAAACAGATACATAAATTAATTGATTTAATTCGAGTTAAAAATAAAACGAATTCATACAGGAAAAAATGAACGAAGTTTAATTACATCATAAACGACTCTAATCAGAAGTACAAAACTGACCACTTAATTCTCGCCCTCAAACACTAACAAGTATTGACAAATTTAATGGGATGGAACGTGTCTCAATGGCCATAATAAAATTTTGAAAGAAGCAGTTTTGTAACATGTACGAGGTTCCTTATTCCGAATAATAGCGTCGTCAATGACCGGCGCAGCGTAACGAGGATTCGTTCCGTGGAAAATCGCCCTTGGGGAAAGCCGTAGAGACAGAGAGAGAGGGAAAAAAGGACGAGACAATTGTTCCATTACGTCGGTTCGTCNTTCTTGGGGAAAACCGTAGAGACAGAGAGAGGGAAAAAAGGACGAGACAATTGTTCCATTACGTCGGTTCGTCTTCCCTCGCTGATGTCCCATCAATGTTTATCATCGGTGGGTGTTTTGTGCGTCTGCGAGACGCGAGGATTGCCGAATACAAGGCAGCCAGCTAGAGGGAGGACGGTTTTCACGGGTAGGTGGTGGACGAAAAGCGGAAGGAAAACTGTGCTCGGCGGACCACCCGGCGTTAGTCCGGCGCGGCGTTGACGTCGGGGGTTGCCGGGCCCCGGTGCGCCCCGCGGGGCGGACAAAACAAACTCTCCTAATGTCTTCATGCTACTCATCGGCAGTGTTCGCTTCGCGGGGGCGAGAAGTGCCCCTGCGTGGCCAGTTGGTAGCTCGTTCGAGGATCACCGCATCCGAACCTTCACGGAACCGGAGGGCCAGCGCGTTGTTCAAGGCCGTGAACGGGAGATCGTCACGGTTACGAATAATATCGCTGATGGTCCGAGCGTGAAGAGTGTGGAATTCGACGCCGCCGCCGCTTTGGATGAAGACGTAATTGATTTACGGGTACGGGCAACCAGATTGCGAGCCGCTCGCGTGTTTGTTGTCAGCGAGACTATTTCGGGACGGTTTTAGCCACGCCGGCGATGAAAGGAGATCGAACACGGTGACAATAGGTGTGGGACGGACATTTACCGATTTGCTGTGACGTTTGAGGCGGCCTCTTTCAGACCGAAAGACGCTTTGTTGATGTAATCTATGTATCGAAATGTCTTTACCGAGATTTGGTGAATTCCCGAACTTCTGCTATTTTCAATCACTGGTTTAACCCTTTGCACTCGATGTTTTTTTTTCATTCATATTACCAGCAATTCGAAGCAATTTTAGTGGAAAAATCATATTCACATATTAGTAAATGATGTGCGCATTAAAAGAAATTCGACCAATATGCAGGTCCTCTTCACTCTTATTAGATCTTGAAGAGGACGAGCATATTGGTGGAAACGTCGATAAATAAATAATTAAACTAACTTGAAATTAGCATTTATTATCTTGTCCACAAAAAGGTCATAAAGAATCAAATTTAAATAGTCTATAATAACGAATTCAACATGCTAACCCATACATCCTTAAAGGACACATTTCTGCGTAAGGTTATTTAGATGACATCGACCTGTGAACTCCATAGCAACCGAAGATGACCATCTACATACAACATTTCGAAAAGCCCCTACGAACGGCCGCTGCGATTCTGTCAACATCCTCGTCAAACTCGCATTGAAATCCCTTCCCTGTGGACCGACAAAGAGAATCCTCCAGTCAGAGGGGGCAAAAAATCGACCCCCTTTCGAAGACGTTGCCGTGGCGAGATCGATCTCATTGTGTCCCGTGAAAAAATTGTCGATAGCCACCGGTAGCCTGACCAAACGGACCGACCTGCTCCCTTCTACGCCCTCCATTATTTCTCACCTCTCAATTTTTCGACAAAACGTTACATACCTTCCATTATTATACACGGAAGTTTCGTTTCTCTATTACAAAATTTATGGCATAGAGTTACCCCTTTCGTCTTTTATGTATTAAATAGCAATTTACAAAATGAAGTACAAAATTTATAATTTTTAGTGTAATATCAATGTTATTGTTATTACATATTCAAAATTAATATTTAAATGCATATTTAGTATAATCTTCAGGTATTTCGGAGGAAAATACATTAAGGGATGATAAAATAAGGGACGAAGAAAAGGATTATGTCCAAGAAGTACCATTTTTAATTTATATTCCCGGACTGCATACTTTCTTTTTTCGAATTGATCACCGGTCCGTCTGACGTTCCATCCATCAGTGCGGTTCTTCTCCAAACAATCATTTTTCTCGCAGAGTCTGTCGTTCGTCGAACAATGGCGAGTGCGAAACCGCAAGCCAGCGTCCACCGAGAGAGTCGGGAAACCGCAATTTCTTCGATCGGCAGCCGATTCCAGAGTCGGTCGTCGAGCTCGCCCGGTGAGAACTCGATGATTTACGGTCCCCGCCGGCATCGAACCGCATCTTCATGCCGATCCATTATGCCCAGGTACCAGCGCCGGATATTTACGATCCCTTATTTACACATCGTGCCCCGGCGATGAATGGCCACGGAGTGAAACGCGAACAGGAAGCGGGAGGAGGAGGACGAGAGGTGCACGCGAGAAGAAGGGGTTACGATGCTCGAAGGGGGTGGATTATTTACGGAGTAACGGTGTGGCCCGGGGCCGTTGCCGTGTGTCTCGTTGTCAGGTAGGCGGATCGGGAGGTCCGCAAGCAATTTGCATTTATTTGCGGCTTCTCGCTACCGGCCTACACGCCCCCTTTTCATGGCGAGCCATGAGACCACAGATGCGTATCAAGCTTCACACTTACGTCACCCGGCACCCGGTGCTCCCGTTTCTTCCGCGCCTCCTTTTTTTTTATTAACGATATTATATCGGCGCCGGTTTCGCATACTCCCGCTTTTTTCCCTCGGTCCATAATCCCGGCGATAATGGCCGGATAATCAGCGCGTCCGTAATTGGCGAATTACCGCGACAGGTGCCTAAGCGCCTAAATAAATACGAGGGTTAGGGGCTGTTAGGAGGACCTGTCGTCTGCTGTTTGGAGTTCGTGTTTGAGGACGGAGATTAGATCTGTTTTCACTTTGAAAAGTTATGCCCACATTCAACAGCTTATGCCAGATCGAGCATTGAAGAAAAACCATAGAGGGAAGACAGCCGTGATTGTCGTGGACCATTAGAAAACGAGGAAAGATAAGGGTAGCGGTAGTATCTCTCTTGAATACTTAGAATTCAAGCGAGATAGCGTCATTGCCCTGAATCTCTTCTCTTTTTCTATACATATACCATTTTCTCTTACATATAAGCGCATAGTTCATCTACTCTAATGACAAAAACAGCTCAGCTGTAGTAAGGGAGCTCCTTTAATAAGGGCCATTTTGGTTGCTTAATCTATTGCATTTCATGTCAACAGAATAGAAGTTAAAAGGCGAGGATTACTAGATTTAACTTCAAGGACAAATACCACACTTGAGAAATGAGAAAAACAGCTTAGCTGTAATAAGGAAGATCATTTAATAATGGCCATTTTGGTTTCTTAATCATTTGCATTTCATATTAACAGGAAATAAATTAGAAAGTGAGGATTACTAGATTTTACTTCAAGGACAAATACGTCACTTGAAAAATGACAAAAACAGCTTAGCTGTAGTAAGGAAGCTCCCTTAAATTTTTAACTTATTAACTTTTATTGTGACTTATTAAAAAATGGTGAAAACAATTTCCTTGCTATAATTAGAAATATCAGTTCTGCCAGAGATTAGTATAAGTCAGATGCATTAACTTCAAGGACAGACTTATGATGAAGCTTCGTGTAACTTCAGCCACCGATAAATAATAGTAGAAATAGTAGAAATATGACTTGGAATCGACTTGGAATTTTCACTGGACTCGAAGGAATCGGTTGACTAAATGCAATTTGCTTTCGAGAAGAGGGAAAAAAGGGGTGAAGCTGTTTTTCCAATTTGCGACAGGAGTCGTATCAACATCGCAGCAGCGTCCGTTAGATTTTTTCCCAATCTTCCGGCTCCCGCCGGGGCAGATCTGAAAGCAACCCCGTCATGGATGTTGACGGCTCGCCAGCGGGGCACCGGCGAACACGAGAAAAGCTCCCGTTCTCGTTGTTATCGGTGGTACACGTAAATTTCGCAGAGGCCAGGAGCGACCGCGTTAAAAGGTCCTAACTTCTGGCCAATGGCTCGTCACGGGCCGGCATTCGAGAAATTATTCCCGGTCCCCTTTCATTCCTATTACGCACCGCCGCGCGTAACGAAATCCCGCATTCAATCGGACTGTCAGACTGTTTTGTAAACTACCGCCTTTGTCGCACTCAGATCCTTCCTCAGATCCTCACGTCGTCATAATAGAAGCCAAACTTCGTGCAACACTTGCGAAAATAGTCTAGTTCCGTTTTTAGTATAAGAGTTTCGTCGTCTTAAGATCTCTGCCAAAAATTTAAGACGTGTAATAAAAACCTCGTCTTGATTCAATTTTTCTTACAATTAATTATAAGTATGAATCATATAAATAAAATCTGAAACACGTATTTAGGTATTGAAATGAACTTCCTGTTGTTCTCGCGTTGGTTATTAAGAATGCACGCCGGTGCTCTCGATTTGTAAAATTGACGANGTTATAACTATGAATCACACATAACATCTAAAACGTGTATTTAAGTATATTGAAATGAACTTCCTGTTGTTTTCGTATTGGTTATTAAGAATGCACGCCGGTGCTCTCGATTTGTAAAATTGACGAAACGGGAAACGTACGGAGTCGAGCGAGAGAAGGCGAGCGTCGAGTAAAAAACCGAGAAATCGTTGATCGTGCAAATTGCAATTAACGGGATCCGTTGTAGAAACCGGAAGAGCGGCTGTGAGTGGCAATTATATTTGAGAGATTTCACCGAATCGACGGCGCGGAGCAAATCCGCGGCATTGATCCATACGAATTTCGAAAGCTCCGCAGGTAAATCGACCGATTATTTCCATATAATTAATTAAATATAATTTAAGAGTTATCCCATAACAAAAAGAATAAATCGATCATAAAATTATTTCACAAAATTATACATATAGTATATAGTATATTATTAGTATAGTATATAGTATATTATTAGTATAGTATATAGTATTTACACATTTATGTAGATATCTTATATACAATGTATATTTTGTATAAATTAAACAATTGTTACAATAGAATAATTTGTTTATTGTCTGTGTGCAATGAGTTCGGTGTGGCACACAAGTGAGAGTGCAAGGGAGTTGCAATTGAGCTAATCACTATGAAACACACCTTTGTAGCTCTATAATATCCTATTATGTGACAGAGAGGAGTGAAAGAGGGAGTTCCGTGTTCAAACATAATTCAATAACAATAAGCTGACCATTCGAAAGGCAATTACATTTTTTTCACCAGTTGTCCGGCAATGATTAGTTTAGTAGAGTGGTTCGTTCCATGAATTAGCATCGGTTTCGTCCGTCGAACGATCGCGTCGGCCTCAGGGTGGACGTAATAACGTGGTAATCACGCGCTAAAAGCCAGGTATGTATCCCCGGCAACAGAGGATGATCGATTGACGACTTTACAACCTTCCCAGGCACAGCCATCATCCTCTCCGTTCGCCGAACGAACATTGTCGCACAATGCGTCCAAATTTACGAGCGGACCTGCTCGAAAACTTCGCCTTTCAGCAACTTCGCCTTAACAGTTTCTCTCTCGTTGTTCCGTCATCTTGTGCACAGATTGTGCAAAACCCCCTACGCGTTCCCACTGGCGTAGAAAATGACAAACTGTCCACTGCACATGGACCTTAATAAAGAGAACGATTAAGCAAACAGACACAAAGGCTGGTATTCATAGTCATTATTTTTAAGATCGCCTTAAGCATTTGTTTATGGATGTATTGGCTACACTTTCAATTCCAAAAGTGGATGTACTTGTGTATGTAACTCATTCACATGATCGAGCATATCTATACATATATCAGTATTCGTTGCTATATGAAAAAGATAGTGGTGCCACGTTTTCGTCCTCTGTTCGGTGAATTGGTATTTTTTTTTATTATACTTTAATCAATAAATTTTTTTAAAGTCCATGAATGATGATTATTTTTTTAGAAACTTGTTCATAAAATACTGGCGATTCAATATGAGCTTTTTCAAGAATTCCTTATCCCATTCCTTCTGGGTTATATTCGAGATCAAAGTAAAATTTTCCTTGGACTATTGCTGATTACCATAAGAATACATACATCAAATTTTAAATCACTATAATTTTTCAAAAGACCCATGAATTGATTTAAAATTTTGCGAGCAGCTTTTTAATAGTAATAGGAATCTATAATAACAAATTCAACGTGCTAGTATTGGCCCATACATCCTGAAGGCTCATACAGCGAGAGCTCGTAAGACCAGTCGGAGACGTAAGAAATATCGCTTACCCAACTCGAGCGAAATTTCGAACGAGATTTTCAACAAGAGGCGACCGGATGTGAGCGCGTGACAGGCGCCCCGCGAGGACTATTTTTCTCCCAACGGAACCCCCCGCCCGTCACGTGTAGGTGGTAAAATGCAGTCGTAAGGTCGTCCGGCTCGTAAACTCATAAATATTCTCCATTATCGCTCATAATCCACATTGTCGAGCCGAGCTACGGGTCCGAAGTCTCGAAGAAAAAAAAAATGGGGGAAGGGAGTCGCAACCCTTTTCGACGGGCGACCCGGATGGAAGATGACCGGTGGGAGAAAAAAAGTTAGTGAGCTTCGATCTTCCTCCTTTTTTTTTTTGCTAAGTGATGACCTGTTGAGAAAATTTACGATTTTACATTTTTTGCTCGCGTGGCTACCATGTACTTCTGCCTTTCAGAGTCATGAAAAAGGAAATCGCGCTCGAGTTAGGGTCGTTCAACGTTTTTTTCATGCTCCTTTTTTTTACCGGTTCACGCCAGACTTCAGACATTTTTCACTATTGTATTTGGGTTGCATGAGTCGGAAGGTCTCTGCTAAAAACTGGGGAAATGGGGCAAAAAGCCTTGCCTTCCTGCACCAAACCTTTTCCCTCATCTTTTATTAAGTTACTTTTCAAATATTCTATATTATAATTGCGATTATAAATATATAAATAATCATATTTCAATTATATTAATTAATGTGGTGTGAATTAGCCTGTATTACCTGTCGTTCAGTGATATACTGATTGAAGCTTTAAACGGACAGGGATGGAAAGTTGAAAGGCGCGGTTGCTAACATAACATTCAGACCGGAGTTAACAGATGATTAAAAAGAAGTCAAGACATGTTTAAAAGCCTCCTTATAAAATTCATTATTTGTTAAATTATCGTTGTGAAAATAGATTGATTAACAGACTAAACAGAATAGAAAGCACAATTTTAAAATAATAATTATTAAATTGTGTTCCGAAAACTAATTGGTTCACCACATTAAGAATGTCATTTGATCCTTTAAAAACCATGCTATGCATTTTGCTACACATATTTCACACTCTTTTATTCATTATATGGATGATTCATATTTGTTGCGCAGCCAATGTTGCTATAAATAAAATCAGTGTATTAATAAGTTTCAAGAATGTTGTCTCATTTTTATTCAACCGTTCAGACGACCTTAAGCACACTTCAATTAATGCTACATTACGCAAAGCTGATGAAGTCCTCGCAGTCAATCTTCCCTTTTGAGATATCTCGCGCAGTCAGCATTTCGCCGATTAAAAAATTCGTACGAAAAAGGAAAAACGGCGGGCCGGCAACTAGATTTGTTTAATTACTGTTGTACAGGTTCTCGTTATCGGCGCTCGTCAATCAGCAATTAGCCGGGGACGCGAGCGGGGTTGATCGAGTTCGGAATAGAACGGATCGCCGCGCCATGAAAGGAAGAGGCAATTTTCGTCCAAGTTCCGGACTCGGGGCTACGAAGGAAATCGCGTCGCTTTTTCTCGCCTCGTTAAACGCCTTACGAACGATCCGATCGAGTCCGAGTGTTGCATCGAGACGAATCGCCGGTTTATAGATCCGATCGTCCCGTCGGCCCCCTTTCCATGAAATTCACCGAGTCGGGTTATTGCTACTGTTTAACAGGCTCGACGGAGTGTACCGTGAGAAAGATTCCTCGGGTATAATGGATCCCCCGGGCCCCTGGGTATCGGGCGTTAGTTAAACGTTTTTGCGCCAACCATATTGTTGTAGGCGGCGGTGAAAAGTTGCTATTAAATTCTCCCCCCTTTCGCGAGACGATGGAAAGTTATTCGACAATTCTGTAAAATTATATATCAATTGTAAACTAGAGTTTCTTATAAGTGCAACTCGAATTTTTCTGATGATCTATAAAATTGATTCTCAAAGGAAGAGATTCCCAAAAGGAATTGATATTTCATAGAATTTTATGTATGCAATTCGAATTTGTCTGAGGATCTATAAAATTAATTCTCAAAACAAGAGATTCCCACAAGGAATTGATATTTTATAGAATTTTATGTATGCAATTCGAATTTTTCTGATGATTTATAAAATTGATTCTCAAAACAAGAGATTCCCGTAAGGAATTGATATTTCATGGAATATTGTGCATGCAACTCAAATTTTTCTGATGATCTATAAAATTAATTCTTAAGACAAGAGATTCCCACAAGGAATTGATATTTCATGGAATTATATGCATGCAATTCGAATTTTTCTGATGATTTATGAAATTGATTCTCAAGAGAACAGATTCCCACAAGAAATTGATATTTCATAGAATTTTATGCATGAAATTAGAATTTTTCTGATGATTTATGAAATTGAGTCTCAAGACAAGAGATTCCCACGAGGAATTAATATTTCATAGAATTTTATGCATGCAATTCGAATTTTTCTATATCTATAAAATTGATGATTCTCAAGAGAAGAGGTTCCAACACAAGAAAATATCACGTCGCTTTTGTTTTTCTAAAAATGATCAAAGCAACAAAACTGATCTAATTAATACCGATCTACGAAAAAAAAAGATTCTATTCCCCCAGTTTTAATATAAAGTAACAGATTCTATATTTTAATACGAAATGGAATGAATTGATTCGATTGTGTCTACCAAATCAATTAATTGTAACAAAAATTAAACGAGATTCTTTTATTTCGTAAACGTCTATCATAGAGGGAATCNATTTCTCTAAAAATGATCAATGCAACAAAACTGATCTAATTAATACCGATCTACGAAAAAAAAATCCCCCAGTTTTAATATAAAGTAACAGATTCTATATTTTAATACGAAATGGAATGAATTGATTCGATTGTGTCTACCAAATCAATTAATTGTAACAAAAATTAAACGAGATTCTTTTATTTCGTAAACGTCTATCATAGAGGGAATCAGTGGAAGAAGGGACGGGTTAATCGAGAATTAATATCGCTTAAACACCGCGAAAACAAAACCGACGCCTCCTCCCAGGGGCTAAATATTATTATACCGGATAACGTAGCAATTATCGTTTTTGCGGTGTTACCGGTCATAACGCGGATCCACGCGGTCGCAATAAAACCGCTTCTTGCCCACCGCCCCGGGGGGAAACGGGCTGTCGCGTCAAACCGTGCACCCCGAGACGGTGGCTCGTTTAATTAGAAATCAACCCGCGAGACGCGAGACAATAACGACGGAACGGAAAAATTGTATCGAGCTCGTTGCCGAACTTACTACGGAATTAGTCAAGCCTTGCCGATCTCGCCGGCCGACCGTGCACCGGCCAGTTTCTTCTTACGTAAATTGCCGAAAATCTCCGCCGGAACGATTGCGCAACCCGTTGACTCAACCATAGTTTTCTCCAACATCCACTCTCTCTCTCTCTCTCCCACCACTCTCATCTTTTAAACATAATCTCTTCATACACTTATTTTCATTAGAAAATCTGTAAAATATTAATTATTTATCTTTTTTTTCGACTGTTTGCCATACTTTTTATTTGTACAATATAATGTACATAAAAATAAATTATCTAATCTAATCTAATCTCTCTCTCTCTTTCTCTCTCGAACTTTCATTCCTGGCTTAGTTTTTAAATTAAGCCAATTTTGTTGATTTGACGACATTTTTTTATATGTATTTTATTGAATTTATGTGAAGCACAATAAATTAGGCCCTTTTTATTGATTTGATCATTTTGAGAAGGAGAGAAGCGATGCGGCGCGATTCATCGACTATTTCTGAATACTTACCAGCGAACGTCGTCGACGACCGGCTGGAAAAAAGTCGTTTGCATATTTTTTCGCTTAAGGCGACTTCATCAACCGCGCGGCAGTCATTAAGCGGCGCAATTTTATCGCGGACGCCATGCGAAAGCGGCGTAGGAATACCGCGCGAGAGAAATCATAGCGTTTGAATTAATCTACGCTCGTGTCACGTCGTCGTCGTGTTCACTACGCCGTGCATTAAATGTATGTACGTACATTTGCTCTATTTCGCCGCGAACAGAATAATCGATGTCCACTTCGATCCGCGTGGGACAAACATACATATGTATGTATGTATGCGCGCGTGGGACGGAGTTTTCTGATCGAACGTTTTCCGCGATCAAAGCTCATTTGCCAGGTTGATTTATGAGTACTCGGAATCCGACGCCTTGACGCGATCGTGAGGGACTGCAAGCTAAGTTTCATGGAAGGTGACGAGCGTTGTCTTTGATTAGGATGCAGGAAGACTTTTCTAATGGTTCTGGGAAACAGATGCAGGATGCAATCCCAGAGAATGTTTCTGGTGGAAAATTTGAAGCTTTAAAGGAAAATTTGAAGGTATTCTATGTTGAAATATCGAGTACTTGTTTACTTGCATGGAAAATTAATATTTGTCGAAATTATGTAGATTAGAATTTTCTAATGAATAGAATAAGTCATGGAATTTAGAAAAGGAAAGGAGCCTGTTTATCTTGGAAAATCTGGTCTTTTTTTATTTTCATGGAAAATTATTATCTATTACAATGAAATATCTGTGGGGAAAGAAAATTCATAAACTGATATATTAGAGTTCTTACCCTAACTAAACAATGGTCTAACAAAATTCTAGATTGATTTATCAATAATAAATATGCAGACCTGGAAAAAAAATTCATAAACCGATATATAAGAATTCTGACCCTAAAGACTAAGTAAGGGTCTAATCAATTTCTTCATCAATTCACCAATAATAAAAATGTAGACTTGGAAAGAAAATTCATAAACTGATATACAAGAATTCTGATCTTAAAAACTAAATAATGGCCTTACAAAATTCTTGATTGATTGATCAAAATAATAAAAATGCAGAGTTTGAAAGAAAATTCGTAAACTGACGTACTAAGAACTAAGCAACATCTTAATGAACTTCTTGATTGATTTACCAATAATAAAAACGCAGAGCTGGAAGGTGTGCAACGTATCAGTGTAGCTGAACAATCTGAACAATGATTGCACTTACAACAAATTGACCCGCGGGAACGATTCCGCAAGACAGAAGCCGCTTCGTTTACTCGCGACAAAAGATAAAAAAGAGGAGCGGAGGCCAGGCCTTGATCGTCTGGACAATGTGCGTACAAAATTACATCTCGCGTCTCTCTCCCGGCCGCCTGGCCCCGTGGGCCTCGGCCTTATATTGAGGCCCGATAGATCCTAGCCGGTCGTGAAAAGAAAAGAATTCCTCGATCTCGTTGCTGAATGAAGTCGTGGCTACCGGTTCGCGGCTGCTATCTGGTAACTCGCGGCACTCGGACACCCCCGGGACGTGATGGACGACATTCCGCGATGGGAGGCGTCATTGTGATCCGGATGTCATATGTTACCGTCCCAGTGTTTCGCATTCCCGATCGTAATGGCCGCTAGAACCCCCCTCTCTCTCTCTCTACCATTTGCAGGTTTGTTAACGCGTTTTCTGTTTCTCTGATTCGTATTTCTCTCGTGGAATGCGAGCTTTCGACGATAACTTTGTGATTGACCGAGTCAAGCTTCTGATACAATTTTATTTAGTTTAAATTTACTTATTTACTAATTTTATTTTATTTATTTTAAATTTACTTATTTACTTATTACTTATTTCATTTATTTTAAATTTATTTATTTACTTATTACTTATTTTATTTATTATACATTTTATATAAAATTATTTATACATTCTATATTTTACTTTCATCAGCTATCATTTTAGAATATTAATTAATTGCAATTTTCTTATGCATTCAATTTTCAGTAACAGATCTTTGAGCTTGCAGAATTATTAGAATAATTTTATTTGCAATTTTTAACTCTAATTTTGTTTGACATAAAATTACATACATGGTAATTGAAATTCTTTAATTGAATCATGTACAATCAAGTCCTAGTCTAGCCCAAATACCTGACCCTAGGAATTGCTTTTATTTAATAAATATATCTATAAATTAATTCCATAAATGTAGAAAAAGGGATTTCCCATTGAAAATGAAATAAATAAATAAATAAATATATAAGAATGTGTCAAAAACGATGCTAGTACAAAATAATAATAATAATACTTACAATGATACAAAAGTAACACTGAATTCCTATGAATATTAAAAAAATCTCAGAAACTTCTAAGCAACCCTCGAATTCTAATCTCGACCCGTTTAGTCACGCGTTTTTTTCTTCCCTCGCCGCCGCCCCCAACCCTGTCACCGTGTCCATTATTTATCTTCGCGCCTCGAATTCCGGCCGTGACACTCGCGACTCGAAAACGGCGGCGCCGCGTTAAAGGAAGTTCACGGATCACCTGTCAGCGACTTTGATCCACATTCCGGTTACACAGGCGCGGACAGTCGACTTAACGACGTCGGATCGACGGCGAACGCGTTGAGCAATCGGGTTTGCGTCATCGTGTCGCGAAAATTACGAGGCCGCGATCGATCGCCGCTAATCACCAACGCATCAGCATTAGACGGAGTCGTTAGACGAAGTGAATACGTTATGTGACTGGCGAAGTTACCGGAGAGACCTTTCCCCGAGTGACGTAAGTAGTGATTATTATAGCTGACTATAAGAGGCGATTAATAGAGATCTTCATATTTATATGCTTATCCTCTTGAAGATACGTTTTACTCGGTTGGTTAGATCGTTAGAGAGACGTCCATGACGTAGATTTAAAAAAACATCTCCGAATTTCCTGTGAATGGAATTTTTATCCACGGTTTAAATAGATATTAATTTTCTATTCATTAGTTAATTGAAAATAATATTTATCAATCACACTGTTAAAAATTTTTCATTGGATTTGATGAAGAAATGCACGAAGCAATATTCATGTATTTTTTTATCAAGTTTAATGAGAAATGTTATTAAATATTCATTGCCGAACACTAATTTTCATGAACATTAAATTTTCTTCAAGATTCATTAAATTTTCTCAAAGGTCATTAAATTTATTTGAAAATTCATTAATTTTATGATGAATTTGGATTAATGTGTTTAATACATGAAAAATTTAAATTTAATGTATTATTCTTCAAGAAAACTGCATTAAAATGATATTTTTAACAGTGTATATTTGTTAAGTGCTACCATGATTTATTTTGCATGTCCACAATTAAGTATTAATACAAAATATCTTCGCCCTATTCAATTTTTTTAATACGTGCTCGAACGTGGTAGAGGGCCGATTGATTTTTGATAAGATAATGCTACTTTAATCGTATCTCATGAAACGAGCTGCGCTCGGTCACTACTTCAATTACGTGCCGCGCACCCGATCCACGCCCAGCCCGATCTCCCGTCACCCAAGGCTACCGACGAATAATCCCCAGGTAAACCCATCCAGCTCGGCGAGTTCGCGCCTCGGCTGGCGTAAGACGGTAGCCGCGCGCTGCGTTTCGACCGTGACGGCAGCCATTGTCCATTAGAATCGCACACACGCTCGCGTTTTCCTCGCGGCGCATTATACATACGTGCCACGAGTACACTTATACACGCGTATGGGCACCAGGTGAAACGGCACCGTCGTTTTTCGACGCCGTAAGAAGAACACGAGTGCACCCTTGTACACTCACCCTCGCAAGTCAGTTCAAACAAAAAAGTTTACAACAATTCCACGTGATAATCTCAGTTTAAGTTAATAGCAATTAAAATTATATCAGCATTTGTATGAAAATATTTAAGAGTTTTTTTAATTATGCTATGCAAACTCAGTTGCCATTAATTGGTTATTCCAGGAATTCATACTAGTAATTAAAAGTAATAGTAATTACAATTTTAATTGAAATGTGACGAGAGACAATTGCGACAATATTTTGCCCTTCAGTTACCATAAATTCGAAACTATGAGGATTTATATTAGTGTTCGTATGACAATATTCAAGAAATTTTTTAATTTTACTATGTATTATACAAATTTAGTTGCCATTGATTGGATATTCCAGGAATCCATACTAGTAATTAAAGGTAATAGTAATTAAAATTAATTGAAATGTGACGAGTGACAATTGCGACAATATTTCGCCCTCTAGTTGCCATAAATTTGAAGCTATAAGAACTTACATTAATATTCATATGAAAATATTCAAGATTTTTTTTAATTACGCTATACTGTAGTTTCCATTAATTGGATACTCCAGGAATTCATACTAACGTTTGTATTAAAACATTCCGTCATTTTTTAATTATTATAAAATTGTATTGTAAAAGTGACGTGCGATGATCATCGATTAATGATTGTAGATTTGTAGAAGGTGAATAATCGCCGGATTGAAAGGTGGAACTTGCGGCTGGGAGTGTATCGTGCAGGCAGGCGGCCGGATGATAAATGCATCCGAGGCGAGTGCGACGTGCAGCAAATGAGGGACGCGTATATATACGGCGCGCGCGCGTGCACACGCGTTTAAAGGATCCGCCGATGTCCCGCGGGATTATGTACGCCGCCTGGTTGCCTCTCGGCCAGAAATCGATCTTCCCTCGGACTGTCATCGACTGCTTCATCGAACGCCGCCCTCAGCCATTTTTTCATTACCGCCCGATACGTCAGGTGCCGCGGGAGAACTACTTTGTGGCCAATTTATTGCAGCCAAATTGAAGGGTTGCGTCAGACCCGAATTCTGGACGCGTTCGATTCGAGGGGCCAATTTCGAAATTACGTGCTTGACGTATGAGACATGTTCGGCAATATTTTTCGACTCATTTTCATGGTAATTTCGTCATTTGGCCATTTGGTCATTTAATCATTTGTCGATTTGCTCCATTTAGTAATAATTGACGATATTACTCGGATAAGCGAATTATAGAAATTACAGGTTTTTAAATGGCACAAAAAGGTACACGTTTATAGGAATGGAAGAATTGAGCATGGTTGATTATGTTCTAACCACGTGTGAAGCGAACAATTACTGTGTTGGGACGATCATCGCGCGGGTCAGATTTGCTTTTTGCATGGGCGACGGCGGAGAAAGAGAGATTACATCGGCGGTTTATTAGAAAATCGCCGGAGTTAAACGTTCCTTCATACCTGTCATTCCTCTTCTGCATTCAATCTGGAAATTCGAACCGCCTTTATAATACCCACAAGCAATCTTCAGTTCGCGCGCGAACAAAGACCGGCCACGGTGCGCGGCCAGCATTCCCCGCTGGATAATTGCGAACTGTGTCCAATTTGAATTATGTACTCGCCGAGTTGTCACTTCGCGTCGTATAGACACGCGGCTGCAATTTTAGATAATTCGGTCGCCAATGTCTCCTCGCGTGTAACCTCGCCTTCGAACTTCTCCACGACGTGCAAACGGATTAGAATATATAAACCGGTTCACTTTCTTTAAAGACATTTATTTTAGGATTTATTGGGAATTAATAAAAAATAGTAATCAGATATTTATTTTAGGATTTGGACATTGCAGAGTAGAATTGTTTAGATAATTAGACCGGCTGGAGAACGTAGAAACGGAATAAAATATAAACCGGTTCACTTTCTTTAAAAATCGACACTCATTTTTTATACGAATTTATTACAGATTTATAAAAAATAATAATTAGACATTTATTTTAGGTTTTGAGCATTGCAAAGTACAATTATTTAGATAATTAAATCGGCTGGAGAACGTGGAAACAGAATAGAATAAACCCGTTCACTTTCGTAAAATAAAATCCAGTTTCTTCATAGAAATGCTGCAATTATAATTTGTCATATTTTATAATTTCTTCATAAAACATCGACTGGCAGATTGAAGCAAGTATTATAGTTCACTTTCATCTAACGTCCTTTTACTTTTCTTCTATTCATAATTTGTTGCGTATTAGAATTTCTTCTTAATCAATTCGACGTTCGAAAACGTTGTGGCGGTAAATGATTATAGGCCAGCGAGATCACCGCGTGTAAAGGTAAAATTGACGCTGTCAGTGGAGTGCGGGCACTCGCTCGGCGGCTAGTTAAATACGTGATAGATACACGCGTAAACGCGAAAAATTGCAATGTTCTTGCGGCCACCGTCCAGTTTCGATTTCATTTCGTTACACCTAAGACAACCTGACAGACTGTTTCAATCCTTTAGTCGCACTTTCGTATGAATCCTTTTTACCTCCCCGAGTTCTCCCCTTCTGACCCAAAAAATAGCATAACTCCTTGCAAAGTTCTACAACACCTGACCAAAGTATTTAAAACAGACACATCAGAAATCAAACAAAAAACGTAATTCCTGTTTTTACAATAATTTGTACAAAAAATTTATAATACGTCTAATAAATTCTAATGAACTAATTTTCTTCTACATTTTGAATTTTCATGCTATTTCTACATTTTAAAGTACTTTAAGTAAGTAAATATTTAATAATTAAAAAATTATTATTTGAGAGCACGAACTTTTTATCTTAATTTACAATTATTTGGATTGAAGCAATTAGAAGAACGAAACTGTGAGGCGCAGGTGAATTTCGGTGAACATCGTGCGTTAAATGCGCGGAAAGAAACGGCGGTGGAAAAAAGGAGCGGGATCGGGGGGGCTGGGAGGGATGGGTGGAGGTATAAAGTCAGGGTCGCGGGCTTTCTCACACGAAAATCCAATTTTACAAAAATATCGGGCTGGTAATGAGAAATAGCCGCTGAGTCAGCGCGGCGCGGCGAGCCGGTAAAAAGTTGAAGAAGCCGGTGGCTCGTTCGTCGGACTCGCACACGGCACCCGTACCCACGCCTCCCGACGGTCAACGAGAAAAATCTACCCCGTCGCACTTGCACGAATTTCATTTATCCATTAAACGAACCAAAAACTACGCGACGATATAAATCCATTCCAAAACATTAATAAAAAAGTCGTACATCGATTTTGATAAAAATAATAATAATGGAATATTAAAATATTTATTTCAAAGCTGGTCAAATTTTCCCAATGTTGAGAAATGAATTGGAAAAACGTTCTAATAAATTCAATAATTAATAAATAGTAAATTCTCAGTTCAATTGGACGAAATATCTGAATCCTGGGTTATTCTTCGTTGGTTCTTTTTTTACTATTGGACGGAGGGGGCGTGGCACGAAATTTCGCGATGCAAATGGTGTGTAACTGACCCACCGCAGTGTCAGACCAATTTAAGGGATCATTTCCCGGGCCGGCCATACTTCACATCAGAGCGTTGCGACGACGAGGAGAGCCGTGAGCCGCTCTCGTGATGAATTGGGGGACCACACACGCTACACGTAGCACACGCGCATCCTCCGGCTGCAATTTCGGTTCGACTAACTTCTTGATTCACTCTCGTGCGGAACTTCGATCGGCTTTCCGGTTTCCGCGAGTTATCCAAGTTAATAAGCCTTTCAACCTGATACTTCCACGTACCGAGTTCACTATTAACACTGCATCCACCAAACCGGTCGAAATGACTGGTGGAGAAATGCTTATGTATATCGCATATGTATTTCTAATGTAGACAGAGAAATACATACATATATCGCATATGTATTTCTAATTCAAATGGAGAAATACATACATATATCGCATATGTATTTCTAATGTAAATGGAGAAATACATACATATATCGCATATGAAGATCGCAAGAAAAAAAAAGTGACACTATATAGATTATCCTGTGGGATTTCAAATTAATTTAATTCACTCTTGGTTTGATATAAAATTGTACATATATTCAATTCTTGTATGCTAATAACTCAAAAATATAGCATTTGATTTGTGTCACTTTAGAAATACGTGCACGATATGTATAAAAAGAAGTCGACAGTTCTATAGTGTTAACATAGTGACTCTAGATGTACATAGATAGTACTTAGACGCAGATAGAAACGACTGTGGTGATTTATACAGTTCTATCCTATTTGTTTTGTTGATAGAAATGAGATTCGAATTTACTGTTCTGATTAATGACGCCAGTCGTTTGATTAATCGGACGTGGATTTCAGATTGGGAAAACTACGTTTCAGAACTGAAGAAGATGTATTAAAGAATTTTTTTAATTGACTCTTTAATATTACATTTTGCTTTTAGTTTCAATCCTCTTATACCAAAGAATTAGTATAATTTATTCTACAATATTAAATCTTGTTCTTAATTTCAATCCTCTCACACCAAAGAATTAGTATAATTTATTCTACAATATTAAATCTTGTTTTTAATTTTTGGATCCTCTCATACCAACGAATTAATATAATTTACTTTACAATATTAAATCTTGTTCTTGATTTCAATCCTCTTACACCAAAGAATTAGTATAATTTACTCCACAATATTAAATCGTGTTCTTAATTTTAATCCTCTTACACCAAAGAATTAATATAATTTACTCTAGAATATTAAATCTTGTTCTTAATTTCAACCCTCTTATACCAAAGAATTAATATAATTTACTCTACAATATTAAATCTTGTTCTTAATTCCAATCCTCTTGGCACTGTCTCAACGAAATATAATAATTTTTCACAATACCTGTAGGAATGTCATACTCCTGGAATAAACTATTTCGTCATTTCGACGCTACAACTTCATCACAATCATTATATTAGCCTGACGTATAAAACTGCTGAAAATAATTAAATTGAAGCCGAGGTAGTAAAGTTTGATAAAGTCGCCGGGGCACGAGTTTCGACGCTGGGTTTTAATTACAGGAGAGGAAATCGTGCTGTCGCCCGGGCGCTTAATCATGCGCGCCAATTAACGCGGTCATGATTAATTTTTGTAAACGCGGTTCGACACCCTCGTGACGTGGCGTGCCGCCGCGTAGCTCCTACACGCTCGATTTGTGGGATTAGCCGCGGTTCGTACGAATGCAATTGAAAATTCTACTTTGTCACGAGTATGACGAAGCCCGCGTGGGCGTCGCGATTCCGGCTGATCAGGCTTAATTCGGGAAACTTGTTGCTCCGCGCTCGGCCATCGTCCCTACCAATTTATCATTTATTGTTTTAGTCGTGTACGTTTGTGAATACTGGGCTTGATAGCATAATTCAATTACATGTATGTATAGTTGTTATTGTATTAGGTTCGTTTATGCAGGATGTGTCAATAAAAATGATGATTTTTTATAAAAGAAATGGTCCATTAAGCTTTAATGAGAATAGAATTTAATAAGATAGTTAGGTTTGTTTTATCGAACTTATTTAATGAATTCATTCTTATTTAGTAAAGTAGAATTTAATATGAAACAAGCATTTGATTGTTTTATTAGAATTTCTCTTATGGAATTTATGTGAGTTTCCTATTTCATGGAGCTGGGTAAAAAAATTGATTATTTTATTTCAACAAACCAAAATTCAATGGAATATGAATTATTAATGTATTACAATTGTGTATGCACAATTCAATATTCCAGGTACGAAAATGTAAAAGGCGTTTCATTCTAAAACGAGTTAATTCAGAGAACGTCCTGAGAAACGCAAAGTAGAACTAGTAACTAACGGAGATCGGCACGATTCCCACGATCTATACCCAAGCGTATTTCAGTACAAAAAGAGAGATCACGTTAAAGGACAATAGCTTCACTCAATCTCGACCAATAGTTGTAACAGTGACACGTTCATAAGATTCCTCTCCTCGTTTCCACTAAAAAATGATTTCATTCAATTCCCCAGGAGATCAGTAAGAACCAAATGCGTTTTTACGAACTTCTAAGTTTCTATTAGAATTTTTAATGTGTATTGGTTACATTTTTATTTTTAAATGTGATAAAACATATGTGAAAATCAACTTTCATCCCTAAATTCTCAACCGACCCCCATTCCTCTCACCAAAGGAAGAAAAATTGCATACATAATACAATAAGTACAAGAGGATATAATTTCTATGATTAATACAATGTATTAACTCATTCTATATAAGACTATGTAATTTCTTTTTATCCCTCCCTGACATAGATAAAGAACAATAATCTAGAGTAGACAATAGAGTTCATCAGCGGCTAGTAAAAATCGGTCGTGATCAGTCCGATGCGATCGATCGGCAGGTGAAATTCGTTTCCGCAAGAAACCGGGCCGCGCAATAACGTTCGCCAAGAAAATCCGGCCATTTTTTCCCCGCCGCGTTCAAGTTCGCCGCGTAATTGCTCGTCACGTTTTCCCCTTTCCACGATTTCGCCAGAGAAGACAACGGATCTCGATTCCGACTTCTGTGAAATCCACAGCGCGGCGGGCGCAGAGAGGAGCGGGCATTCCGAAGCGGCGGCGGCGGCCCGGCGCACTCGTAACGTCATCCTGTTTCATGCATACCGATACGGCCCATTGAGCTCGCAGCGAGCATACGCGTCGGTCCCGCGTGCCGCGCGCCGCTAAACGCATTCTCCTGGGCCCGAGGCCTCCGCGGAATCCCGCGAAAAACGGAGGAAACCAATACTTACGCGTTCCGCGCGTCACACGACACGGACCGCGTCGTCGCCAATTTCGTTTCGACGCGTACTGTATTATGTCAGCGGGTAAAAACACCGACGGAATGTCCCATTCGCGTTTCTTCGGTAAATACTATGGGAGATAGAGTTTAACCATTCAGCGTCAACCGGTAATGGGATTGCTTTTTTTTTATCGTTGCTAAATTGCTGGAGTTGGGTGCGAGAAAAAAGAGAGGGGAAAAAATGATTCAGCGAAGCTCTGGAATTTCTTTACGCAATTGAAGGATTATATATTGTGAGATTGTCAAAAGGAGAGTTTGATTAAAATGTAAAAAGGATGATTTTGGATGTGGCAAGGATTTAGATAAATATATTTTTTATCAATTTCATGAAACGTAAGAGGGAATTCAGGATTATGTTTAAAATAAAATTGTTGTGAAAGAATAAATAATTGAGGAAAGCTCTGAAATTTCTTTACCTAACCAGAGAATTGCAAGATTATGAAAAGAAGAGATTAATTAAAATGGAAAGGCTAATTTTAGAAATGGCAACGATTTAGATAAATACTGTATATTTTGTACGAACTTTAAAGAAAATGAAGAGAATTTCAGCGAAGAGAAGAAGTAACTGTTACGTGTCTAAAGTCTACAATTCTTGTCTACGGACTACATGACCAGCAGACTTGAGGCAAGACAACTGCCGACGGCATTGTACGTCGGCTTCATCGCAGAATAGAAACTGGTTGCGAGTCTTTAATCAGAATTCGCTAGTCACCGGCTCTATTAACTATCCTATCTCGTTAATCGTTCAATTAACAACTCAGTAAATCTGTGCTAAACTTATAATTAAAACCTTGTACAACATAAATCCCAATCTACAATCTTTCAACCTTAATCATAAGTAAACTATATTTTATACAATATTCAGGAATTCTTATAAATTCCTTAATTTATATTTAACAAAATTCAGGAATTCTTATAAATTCCTTAATTTATATTTAATCTACAGTTGTTGGATAATTCAATGTAAAAAAATGAAATGAACTCAGATCTTCTATTTTTATACGTACATATTTTGTTACACAATTCAGTTATTATATATATTTAAAAAGATAATAATTTGAGATAAGAGAATGAAATATAGAACTCAGCAAACGTACGTCAGGAATGTAAAAAGCTGCAGGAAGAGAGCGAGAAGGAACAGAAGTCATATTCATTTGTGTGAAAAATTATTAAGCAGGATTTTAATTATGGGTTCCTTACGAGTGGTATTACAATTTTTATAAAGATTCTTTTTGTCTGTTGCATTAATATCTAAAAAATTTATCATAATTATTATGTTTGCATCACAAAACTTGAATTTGTTGGTCACTACAAAGAATACATAGAATTGCCTGTGCAGAATCCCTATTTTTTATCGAAAATTGACCAAAATCAGAACAGATACAGAGAAGAATTCACAAATCATTATTTCAAATGACATTGAATCACTTTTGCCTTAATATCTCAAAAACTCATCAAAGGACTATACCTACAGAAATAATTCAAGATCTATATCCTAAATCCTATAATAATTCTTCGATTATTACAAAAAACGTACAGAATCGCCTTTGCAGAAATGTCCCATCTCTTTCCACCACAAATCCTCAAAAATCAGAACAGATAAAGGAAGGAATTCATAAATCGTAGGAGACGAGATTGAATCATTTTTTACCCCTTGCCTTACTATCTTAAAAACGTATCATAAGACTATTCCTAAAGAAATAATTCAAGATCTATATCCCACATCCTAATTCTCCAATCATCATGAAAAACGTACAGAATCGGGTTTGCAGAATGGCCGTTCCTTTTTCCACCGAAAATTGGCCAAAATCAGGACTGATAGAAGGAGGAATTCGTAGATCGTCGTCGGCGATATTGCGTCGGTTTTTGCGTTTTGCGGCGGGGTGTTCGGCGAGCGGGCAAGCGAGCAGCGGGTGCATTAAGGCGAGCGAACGCGTTGGGTTAGGCCTGGCCTCGTCCTCAGGCGAGATTACTGATTTTGTACGCCCCGGGGCGTTCATACCGCTCTAATGTCTCGCTTCCTCGTCTGTTTACACTTGCGAGCCGCTTTCCGTCGCACCGTCGAGTCGTCGTCGACGTCGTATCGCGGAGGAGACAGAAGCCGCGAGCTCGCCGCCGCCGCCGCCGCGCCGGATGAAAGTGGAATAACGGGAGGAAAAAAGGAAACGCGTATTACACACGAGTTTGCGTCCTCGCTCAAGGATAGATGAAAACCGTCTTATTTCCTTATCTCTTATTTCCACGGAATGCGACGCTGTTTCTCGCCCGTCATCCAACGCTATGACTGGTTCCCCTCTTCTTCTTCTTCTTCTTCTTCTCTTCTTCTTCACTTTTTTTTTTTATTGGATTCGCCGCCGGACGGCAAAAGTCCGATGGAATGCCGCGAAGGGGGTGTTAGAAAAAATTCCAATCAAGCTTCCTTTCATCGTAACGTGAAACGTGATACCTTACTGTTACTCTTATATCATAAGTAGTATTCATATACTTCGTACACACGTCCTAGTATCATCTTTTACTACTATCAATATTCTAATACCATGACAAAAGATTATGTGGATTGTGATGGGAAAGTGGTAGTTTTTCGTCTAAAATATTTTTCGATTCAATTAAATACACTTAAAAATGTTTCATTAAATATTCATTGCGGAACACTAATTTTAATGGATGCTACATTAAAGTTCACTAAATTTTCTTGGAAATTCATTAAATTTATGGTAAATTTGCATTAATATGTGTTTAGTGTACGAGAAACTTAAATTTAATGTATTATTTTCCATGAAAAGTGCATTAAATTCAATGATATTTTTAACAGTGTACTTGGAAAAGGAACGAAAATAGGAAAAATCAAAAATTTAATTGAAGAAAGAGAACGAAATTTATAATAATAATTTTAAACACAAGTTCCAGATGTTTTCTGACACTGATAGAAATATTGCTAATGTGAAGTTGAAACTTGATAATATAGAAATCGCCTTATGAATGTATCAGAATTTTTGTGACGATTTTTGGAATGGAGAAGTGAATTCGTATTCGGTGGGTGATAAAAAACGGGTTGAGTACCGCTAGCCCAGTAGCCCGAAAGTTTAATTAATGATGTTCAGACCCCGGAGTCCGGGTTCATTCATGGGGCCTGGAAGAATTCCGAGCGGTCCCCGCGCCCGTCGAGCAAAAAGGACGCGGAGTCCTTGTTCCTGCGGCGAAACGAGCAACCAGAGTGGTTCGAATAAAAATTGGGGCGCATTGTGGCCACTAGTTCTTTCTGTTCTCTCTCTCTCTCTCTTTTTTTTATTATTATTCTTTATTCGGCGACCCGCTGCGCCTCCAGGAAAAATTTCATATTCCCCCGGCCCCGCCGCTCTGTCCTTCTTCCTTTCTTTTTTCACCCCATTTGTGGATGAGCTAATTCCAGAAGCTTGATTAGTTTTACCGTACAACGAGGCGATTCGTTCTCTCATTCTTGAAGAGTGTGCGTCCAGTTTTTGTTTCATTTGATTTATTGTTCCGAGGATATCCCCCTTTTTTTCTCGCCACTCCGGGGAATATCAGCTTTTATTCGATTTGAATTTTTCAACATTTCTGACCGGAGAAAATAAAGAATTATATCAATCGAGAAGTTATTATTTCATCTTCCATTAGACTAAACCAATAGGATACGCAGGCTGAGTCCTGATAAGATAATTGATTTGGAGAATGAATTGTTGTGTTTGAAGTCATTCTAAATTGATAGAGACTTAGGGGTGACTTGGGGTGAGATTAATTATTGTAATAAAAATCTAATATTTGAAACCACAAACTTTTATAAAGAACTATATTTATAGAGAAGTAATAAAATTATGTTTCTTCACTAATAGTATTATTCCTCCTCCTTCATGAAAAAACTGGAAACGAAGATGTTCTCTTATCAAAAATAGATTTTTTAACGGCGTAAATTTTGTGATTGTCGAAGAACCTGGTTGCAAGGCTCGGTTTAGGTACTTTCTTGACACTATGAACCGTTAGAGCATGATGGAGGCGCGAGGAGGTAGCGAAGAACCAAGCCCAGAAAACGACGAGCACGAAGTGAACGACCGAAGAGGAGCGTCAGAGAGAATAGGCAGGAGAGGCGAGGAGAGGAGAGGAGAGTATCCGCGTCGGCTCGATCAAGCGTCGATGACTGGACAAGTTTCCGCGGATGGGTATCCCGGCAGGGCCGAGAAATGGCGGCCGAGGCGACAGCCCTCTCCCGCCCACCCTCTGCCAAGCATCCGGCTAAATTAGGTAAAAACAAAAACAGCCTACTACGCCTTCCACCTTTCGGCGGAAAAGGCGAGAGAATAGGTGTGCGGCTCCTTCTGGCTTTCGTTGCGCGGCTCAATCGGCCCCCGGCCAGTAATTAACCACCGTCTCGTTTACCGATCTCCCCCGCTCTCTCCGCAGTTTCAAACATTTTTGGCGACGAAACCGGATGGATGCGCCGCGGACGCTTCCGTTTGGAAGGGATTCGTCTCGCACGCCCACGAGACGATTCTCCTTTTTTTTTTCGCTCTGCTTTTTCTCGGTCTTCTTTGAACATCGTTTCCCGAAGACAGGAGCTGGTTTTTTATAGAGTTCGGAACGCTTTGGAGATTTTCCATGCCGGAAGATACCGAGCTTCTGTAGGTACATCGTACGAAAATGTATTATAGTATGTACTGATATGTGAAAACTTTTTGATACTATTTCTTGATATTTTTTATTTCATTTCAATTTAACAGATTGTTAGAAATAAATAATGCAATAAATACTGCATTTATAAATATAAATTATTGATAAATGAACTGCTACTAAATAATATGATTATGAATAATAACTATTTGATTCTATTTCTTGGCATTCTTTATTTCATTTCAATTCAATAAATTATTACAGAAATAAATAATGCAATAAGTACTACNTATGTACATCGTACGAAAATGTATTATAGTATGTA
Source organism: Ceratina japonica (assembly GCA_019453355.1). Classification (NCBI taxonomy): domain Eukaryota; kingdom Metazoa; phylum Arthropoda; class Insecta; order Hymenoptera; family Apidae; genus Ceratina; species Ceratina japonica. The sequence goes on from SMSR01013982.1 coordinate 59,438, forward strand.
CTGATATGTAATAACTATTTGATACTACTTCTTGGTATTCTTTATTTCATTTCAATTCAACAAANTAAATGAACTGCTACTAAATAATATGATTATGAATAATAACTATTTGATACTATTTCTTGGTATTCTTTATTTCATTTGAATTCAACAAATTGTTACAGAAATAAATAATGCAATAAATCTTGCATTTATAAATATAAATTATTGATAAATGAACTGTTACTAAAATTCACTTTACATATTAAACTCGATGAACAAACTATCCTCTTACGGTGAATTTTTCTACGGACGTCTATTTACTCTATTTCATCGTAGATCCTCCTTTAGATTACGGTTGACCGTAATACTTATATGTCGACGATGAGTAGGCGAAATTTTATAGAGCGATCGGTTTTTATTTCAGCGTATCCCTTTTCGAACCATTCACCGTACCCGAATCGGTGTTCCTTTTTCTCTTTCCTCGCCTCGCTGTGATTTCTCCGTATGTTAAACACGGTAGCTGATTGCCATCCGACACGGAACGATCGTAACAGCCAGATAACTCTCCGTGCACGATCGCTAAACAAATGATCCCCCGATCTCTCGACCGCGCGGTGAGACGCTTTTAATTAACCACCGGCCGCACGATGACGCGAGCCCATTACAAGTTAGCCTGGCACCGCGCGTCCCCGTCGCCGCCGCCGCCGCCGTCGTCGTCGTCGCCGCGACGTTAAATCGCCGGTTTTTTACCGGGTTTTTCATTTCTCCTCGCACACCCCTCTTCGATTAAATCGTCCTCCGCGGGATATAACTGGTAATGACCGACTCCGACATATTGTTCCCAGAATTTCCTTTCCTTTCCTCCTTTTTGCGCTTCGCGGAATCCGAAGAGAAAGAACTTCGCTAAGTCTTCTCCTTCTTCGCTGATATTATTACCGCTGATGAGCTTTCAGCCTGATTCATGGATTTCATTGAATACCCTCATCGATTATCATCGTAGTTCCACAAAATGAAACCTCTTTTTATGTTTTCTAATATTCATTGTCATTCTTAAAGAGTTTCTCATGGAAAAATAAATTCAGGAGTGAAATTGCTCTGTTATAATTTTCGAAAAATGGGTTTTTGACAAAATGAAGTGTTATCTGTATATTTTTATCATTGCCTGTAGAATTCAACAGTGTGTATCAAATTTCTGCTGGATAAAAGGATTTTCACAAAAATAATACAGTTTGCCTTGTATAAAAATCTGCAGTTTCTTTATCAGAAGTCTAATATATTAACCCCTTGGGTAAATTTGACGTCTGAGACACGTCATTCACTTGTGTTTGTTATAAGCATATTACTTTATTTTTGTTTTGCAATTCTAATTACTTGAAGACATCTTAATACTACATATGTCACCAAGATTTTAGAAATAAATCAATTCTTACGTAAAATGTACTGCTTTTACGTACAACTCCAAGCAACCAAAAATTATATCCGTTCCACATGCAAATATTATCTCAAATAAATCCGTACCCAAGGGGTTAAAGATCATGCACTTTTCCAAAAACCACTGTTCTCTGAAAATTTAATAGAGTATTCCTGGCCCCGGATTCGTTTTTTAATCAGTTATTGTACTGGAATAAAAAAATTTCGTATTACAGAGTGAATTTATTTTGCTTGAAGAAATCATCAAAATCCGGATGATGGACCGTCGGGGAAACAATGAAGGCCCGACGCTGCCGGTTTGATTAGTCATTATCCAATCCAGATAGGCCGGCGCATCATCCGCCGCCGGTCCGTGTAACAGGTAGCGCGGCCATTGTTGTGCGCGGCCCGGGAAAAACTCGAGTCCAGCGCGGGTAGGAATGGAGGGAAAAAAAAAGGAAGAACGTCGAGAAAGACGGGAGAGAAAAAGAGGTGGCGGAAAAAGAAGAAAAAGCGGCGGGCGGGGTGGGCGCGGGGGGAGCCCGGCTCTCGTTTGAGGTAGCCGCCGGCTCATTCACGTTTCGAAATGAGATCGTCTTCCTTCTCCCTTCTCTGATCGACCCTTCCTCTCATTCTTACACCCTTTCTTACTTCACCGATCCCACCTCCTCTGTCGCTGATACCTTCTTGCTGTAAATACTTGTTGTATTTTAGATGCCGAGTACCCCGCGTGCGATAAGAATTCTTCCCATTTTTTTCCATGATTCTTGATGAGATTTTTCGGGAATTTAATCGCGTATTCAAGAATCCAAATTGATTTCCTCGAATTATTATTGCAGGCATATCTAAAAGTGTAAATTAGTTCGGAAATGAAATCGTCATACTGTTTCATAATTTAAATTGTCATAGTAATCACAATTATTAATCTTGATAATTTTTTACCAGAGCTTCATGGAGTTTAATTATGAACTGGAGAACTTAAATTGAATTCATTGAATTATTATTGCAGGTTATATTTCATATATTTAAAAATGTAAATTATTTCGGAAATGAAATCGTCATATTGTTTCATAATTTAAATTGTCACATTAACTTGACAATTTTTTATGAGAGCTTTATGGAGTTTAATTGTGAACTAGGGAACTTAATTTGGTTTCATCGAATTGCAGATCGTATCTCGTATAGACGTGTAATTTATCTCATAAATTAAATCATCATATTATTTCATAAATTAAATCGTCATATTATTTCATAAATTGAATTGTCATATTATTTCATAAATTGAATTGTCATATTATTTCATAAATTAAATCGTCAGATTATTTCATGAATTAAATTGACAATCCCCCAATCATACTTCATTAAATAAAGACAAATGAATAAAACCAGTATTAATTCTCCCACATAGTATATTCCATTCCTAACTCTGATTCACTCGACTCCATCCATTATTATATCCACCAGTAATAAAATAGAACTGGCAACTTTCCAATAAAGTCGTCGACGAATTTCTACCGCGTCGAGGTATAACCGATCGTTCGATCGACCGGCGACGAACAAAGGAATAAAAGGTCCGAGGAAAGGCGAGTCCGGTAGCCATGTAATGGCGTCATTTCCTTGTCAGGCGTTTCCGGTGCAAATTAATTTATCAACCGCAGACCGGGGGAGGGCCACTCCTGCGCCGCGGGCATTTTCGCGTCCTCCTCTCTCTGGCTACTTTGGCCAGGCTCCGTGGACCCGCGCGGCACACGAAATTACGTCGACTTTTTTGTTCGAGGCCATCCTTAAATTAGGAGCCAATTGGTCCGCGCGGTGTGGTGCGATCGGTGCCCCGCTGATCCTCGGCGGCGCGGCGAACAAAATTGGATTTCGTGCCTCGGTGTCCGGCCGGCCGGGGACGAAATCGCGGCAAGATTGATGACCATCGCCATAGGTACCCTCTCTAAGGAAATTTTTTCGGAATCGTTCCCCGACCGACCGAACATCGCTTTCTTGCCGCGGCCACCACCACCTCCTCCTCCTCCTCCTCCTCCTGTCACGATGAAAACGCTCCTGCTCTCCTCTTTGCCCCGGCCTCGCGCTTTCCAGTTTTTTCCAAGTTTTTGTGAACACCAATTTTCTTCTCCGTACCATTTTCATTTAGGAAATTACTGAACAATTGTAACGTCATAATTTCGTTCGGAGAACCAAGTATCTTCTATGATTATGAGAATTGTAACAAATTTTTAATACAATAAGAAATTCATAAGTATAAAATATTTTCATTTAGGAAATTACGGAAGAATTGTAACGTCATAATTTCGTTCGGAGAACCAAGTATCTTCTATGATTATGTGAATTCTAACAAATTTTTAATACAATAATAAGTAATGATTCATAAGTATAAAATAGTCTCTTTTTTATGAGATAAAATCGTGCTGATTATAAAATGATTTAATAAATACGTGAATTGGATTTAAGGCTTTTACGGTCATTGTTTATTCTGATAGCATTCATTTTCCGGATTAAAACCGTGTATTTTGACAATTTATATGGCATATGCCATTTATTATATTCANGATTGAAACCGTGTATTTTGACAATTTATATGGCATATGCCATTTATTATATTTATGTGCTATATAAATTGTCAAAATACACGGTTTCAATCCGGAAAATGAATGCTATCGTACGTGAATTAATCATGAGTTGCGATACTTAAATCATGTCTGGTTTCGGAATTTCTAAGATGGATCCTGATGGACAAGCTAGCTAGCATAATAGGAAGCGTTCGCATCACGGATGAACGTCTCAATCGGTTTTTCGGCGGCTCCGCAGCCAAGTATGCACTGGATGCGTTCCGCCGTTTTCACGGATGCCGTCAGGTGTAAACGACCGATCACGGTGTGACTGCGACTATAAATAAAGCGAAAGCACGTGTCGACNGTCTGGTTTCGGAATTTCTAAGATGAATCCTGATGGACAAGCTAGCTAGGAAGCGTTCGCATCACGGATGAACGTCTCAATCGGTTTTTCGGCGGCTCCGCAGCCAAGTACGCACTGGATGCGTTCCGCCGTTTTCACGGATGCCGTCAGGTGTAAACGACCGATCACGGTGTGACTGCGACTATAAATAAAGCGAAAGCACGTGTCGACGACACCGACCCAGGCTCACCTATTATTAGTGGCAATTAATGAGACACGGTTTCCGCGGGTGTCCGTGGTAACGCGTATTCGCCTCGCCTATCCCGCCGTGGAAACTTCCTACAAGCCTAATTGCGGCCCTTCCTCAAAAGCTTATTCTCGCCTACCGAACTTCGTCTTCCACCTTTTACATTCCCGGCAAGAGGATCTGTCTCTTACGTCATTTTCACACCATGATTTGTTCTTATGTGTTTTGTGTAGTATAAATGTTTAAAATTATGCGTTTATATTGATTTATGCGTTTTATTCAGTTTTTTTTATTGTGTAAGTGAATAAGTATTATTCGATGAAGGAGAATTTATTCTTTTAGAGAAGGAAGTGAAGAGAAGGGAAGAGAAGAAATGGATAGAACGAGAGAAAGAGAGTATTAACAAAGAGTTGAAAGAAAAACTATATAAATAATAATTTAAAACTATATGTATACATATAAAACCCTGAAGTATTATTTGATGAATGAGAAATTGTTCTTTTAAAGGAGAAAGTGAAGAGAAGAGAAGGATAGAACGAGTGGAAGAGAGTATTAACAAATAGTTGAAAGGAAAACCATAAAAGAAAACCNCTATATGTATACATATAAAACCCTGAAGTATTATTTGATGAATGAGAAATTGTTCTTTTAAAGGAGAAAGTGAAGAGAAGAGAAGGATAGAACGAGTGGAAGAGAGTATTAACAAATAGTTGAAAGGAAAACCATAATATAAAACTCTATACACATGAAGCCCTGAAGAAATCGAATTGACTTAAAATAATATTTAACTTTCTCTTAAGAAGTAATAAATATTACTTTACCTTATGTCTCTTTCCTTCCTTAAGAAACAATGAAAGCTTCTTTGACCTTGGTTCTCTGTTTCCCTCAAGGAAGATGAATATTAAAATCCTGTAAAAGCCCTGATTTCCTCCCATTTATACCTGTCAACTATACTTGGACAGTGTTCACAACAGGCTAGGTCTATGACACCCAGGGGTCAAATGTCCTCCTCCGCTTGTATTTAAATTTATTTCTATAACGCGTTATGAAACTGCTGAATAAATAAATAAAATATTACTGTTAAACTTTGTTGTTAAAGTATTTATTACAAATATAGAATAAGATACAATACAGGTTGAACTACATGTTAAATAGAAGCTTGGTTAAAAAGAAACCGTTACAGTCAGCGACTCTCGCCATTAATAATATACTATATCTAGTGTAACCGATCAGCGCGATCTACGACAAGCTGCGTTTACATATCCAACAATTACTAAATAAATAATACTAATATTAAAATATATGAAATACATTTTTATTTCTTTCTTTCTTTATTTATTTATTGTGATTCAACGGCCTCTCTCCTTGACAGCAGGAAGGCTTATAAATGATATTTTCTGTCCCTGGCTGACAGAACAAGAATAATTGCGAACTCGACAGGAACCATCGATGAACCGGCGCCGTCGCCCGAGGAGTAGAAATCAAGTGGCGGGAAATTTACGGTAAGTTCGCGCCAAGGCCTCGCAAGGGATGTCTCTCTGACCTTCGAGAAGTCCGCAATATTTTCACGCCAGGCAGGCATCCAGGCACCGGGCAACTGGGGCTGATTATTAGCTGGCAGGAACCGATTTAACCGTGAATTACGACTAATTGGCGCAGACAACCAAACCATGGCACCGTGTTCAGCCCTCGTTTGGGAGTTATTGCGTTTACAGCCGAAATCCGTAGCCCCGACGCTCGTCAATCCTTTCCACGGGGTTTCTAGCTTCCTGGGATAGTTTCGAGGTCGCATTTTGTCGAAATCGGCGATAACAGATGAATGATCGAGGGGTCAGTTCCTTCTTTAGCTTTTTTGGTGGAACTGCTTATGGCACCCGTTGTGAAACTAATACGAGTGACTAATTGGTGCACATTATTAAATATTAGGCTGTTCCGGAAGTTTGTTCCGGTTTTTGAGGACTAGATCAACAGTTAGGTCTGGGTATGTTAGGATACGGCTGGTATTCGTAATCATTACTTATTTTTAAGATCTTAAGCATTTGCTGTGTCTGTCTATCACATATTTTCAGTCCTTTTCTTGTACAGGAAAGAGGTACTCAAGCAAATGCTTAACCAGACAATACAAATACAACAATACAAATTTAATTACAGAATCGAATGACGAAATCGTCTATTTTACACTATTTTTAAAACTAGAGTCGATCAACTTGCATGAAAGAATGTGAGACAAAATAGCACATATAAAATTAAACAAATCAATAAACGTAGATTAAAATTAAAATGCAAATTTTCTATAAAAATCTAAATTAACTTCCCAGCCCAATTCTTATGAATCCTAACTGTTAATTGTCACAAAATGTCAGGACAAGAGATAGAGAAATATTATAAAGCATATTTCATCGCTGTCTAAACTTTCCCAAGAAATCGTCTTAAGCATTTGCTATCTCTGTCTATCACATATTTTCAGTCCTTTTCTTGAACAGGAAAGAGATACTTAAGCAAATACTTAAACAGACTTATAATAATACAAATTTAATTTTATTATAGAATCGAATGACGAAATCGTCTATTTTACACTATTTTTAAAACTAGAGTCGATCAACTTGCATGAAAGAATGTGAGACAAAATAGCACATTTAAAATTAAACAAATTAATAAACGTAGATTAAAATTTAAATGTAAATTTTCTATAAAAATCTAAATTAACTTCCCAGCCCAATTCTTATGAATCCTAACTGTTAATTGTCACAAAATGTCAGGACAAGAGATAGAGAAATATTATAAAGCATATTTCATCGCTGTCTAAACTTTCCCAAAGGATCCCCAAGGGAGCAGAAAGGCTCAACATCATTCAACGGCGAGTGAATATTTTGGAAATCCGTGTTTCCCGAACTGGGCGGTGCAGTTCCAACAGCAACACAAACGTTTGACAAATTTTCAAAGGCCAGCTCCTTGTAAATTACCCTTCGCTTTGCATTCATGACTTTTCAGTGAGACAACAAAATTCGACGGAACGTCGAGAATAAAGGAAAGCGCCTCCCTGAACCGCCCACTCGCGTTCAGTCATTGTGTTACTTTCCCCGTGGGACCAGTTAATGGACAATTACCACAAGCGGGCAACAGGGATTATGGTAGAAACCGCGGCATTGGGGGTAGCCCATCCATACCCAAAGAGCCCGGCGCACAAAACGTCGACGAATTCAGGCGTGCTGTTGACACTCAGAATCGGCAGAACTTGATGGATATATGTGATGGATAGCTTTTGGAAAGTGACAGCTTGGGTAAATGTTTTGGTAACAAGAGGATTAGGACGACGGCGAGAAAGTATGGAGTTAACAGCACGGGGTATTCTAACTCTGTTTATGGTTCTTCAAATTTATGGTTTTTCAAATTTATGGTTCTTCGAACTTTCTAAGTGTCTACGACTTACCGTTAGAAACGAACGCTGAAGCTAATTGAATTACGATGGTAAGTCTAGAACTACCAAACTTTTTTTATGCACGTGTGTCTCCATTTAAAACCAGTCATTTTGAATGGTTTGGTAGTTCGAGCGGTAGTAGTAGCTACGGATTATTAGGGTTCAGTGTCTGTGGAAATTCGGTTAACACTGCAAACATATAATAGCATGAAATTGCAATGTTTGGATAAAACAAGTGTGTATTTCAGTGACTCTTAACCATTGTGCCGCCAGGAATGACTGCTAAGTAGGCACTTAGGCACTCTAGGCAGTGGATCTTCTAGAAATAAAAATTATGTACTTTTCATTATATATTTTATTTTTATTACATATTATTTTCATAAAACATTTTCTTTACTTCATAATGCAAGTTTCGTTTTACTTTTCATTGAAAATTATTATTCCATGATAATTTTACAAAATATATTATAGGTACATGAATCAATATAAAGCAAGTAAAATCATGCTGTAATTATATTAGAGAACTCCAGGTGTATAATTTTGTGTGAGTTTATTGGAATTCTGTCAACCGTAAAATGAATAAGGAAGGGAATATCTAAGGACAACAGGAAATGACTAACTAAAAATTCTTACGTATGAAATCAAGCGGACCATGAAAATTCCTGCTGTAATATGAATAAAAATTGAAGAATTTTATAGGAGTTCGATTCGCCACAANGGAAATCCGTGTTTCCCGAACTGGGCGGTGCAGTTCCAACAGCAACACAAACGTTTGACAAATTTTCAAAGGCCAGCTCCTTGTAAATTACCCTTCGCTTTGCATTCATGACTTTTCAGTGAGACAACAAAATTCGACGGAACGTCGAGAATAAAGGAAAGCGCCTCCCTGAACCGCCCACTCGCGTCCAGTCATTGTGTTACTTTCCCCGTGGGACCAGTTATTGGACAATTACCACAAGCGGGCAACAGGGATTATGGTAGAAACCGCGGCATTGGGGGTAGCCCATCCATACCCAAAGAGCCCGGCAAACAAAGCGTCGACGAATTCAGGCGTGCTGTTGACACTCAGAATCGGCAGAACTTGATGAATATATGTGATGGATAGCTTTTGGAAAGTGACAGCTTGGGTAAATGTTTTGGTAACAAGAGGATTAGGACGACGGCGAGAAAGTATGGAGTTAACAGCACGGGGTATTCTAACTCTGTTTATGGTTCTTCAAATTTATGGTTCTTCAAATTTATGGTTCTTCGAAATTTCTAAGTGTCTACGACTTACCGTTAGAAACGAACGCTGAATAATTGAATTACGATGGTAAGTCTAGAGCTACCAAACTTTTTTTATGCACGTGTTTCTCCATTTAAAACCAGTCGTTTTGAATGGTTTGGTAGTTCTAGCGTTACGGATTATTAGGGTTCAGTGTCTGTGGAAATTCGGTTAACACTGCAAACATATAATAGCATGAAATTGCAATGTTTGGATAAAACAAGTGTGTATTTCAGTGACTCTTAACCATTGTGCCGCCAGAAATGACTGCTAAGTAGGCACTTAGGCACT
>SMSR01013982.1:72004-83044 GCA_019453355.1 Ceratina japonica
GGACAGTTTTCTCACGTAGCCCTATTATTGCGAGACATTATGATTTACGAGTCCAGCAAAGGGAACAAAAAAATCAACTTTTACGAGTTGATAAGTTTGTGACGGTACTTGNAGGATATACTTGGAAAAATTCTTTGCACTAAATCAAAAATTTTAAAAACTAAGAAATGGGGAAGAAGGAGTGGGGTCTTGGGACCGAGAGGGACAATTGGGACGGAGAGCAAGAATTCCGTTAGTTGTAGCCCTGTGTCCGGGGTGCCAAAGGAAAACTCTGCAAGGGACAGTTTTCTCACGTAGCCCTATTATTGCGAGACATTATGATTTACGAGTTGAGCAAAGGGAACAAAAAAATCAACTTTTACGAGTTGATAAGTTTGTGACGGTACTCGATGGTGGCGTGTGGCTCGACCATAGTAAATCGTTCGTGTCCTCCACGAGGTCGCTCGTTTCCACTAAAAGGCCTTCTACTCTCTAGCCCCGAGGTCGAGGCCTCAGCTTTCTTGATTTATTGCGAGAAATAAAAAAAAAAGGTACCCGGACGAACGCACAGGCTCCCACTGCCACGTGGACCATGGGCGACGAATTTTCCCTTTTCCTTTCAATTCCTACGTCTTAATAGCAAGAAAGGTGATAAGAATTGCTTGAAATTGACTAGTTTTGATACGAAATGTTAAAATCAGAAAACATAGAGGGAAATCAGACGTGCTTCCAGTGCCATATGGGCCATAGGGGGCCATTTTCTACTAAATATTAACTCAGGCAAATCATTTTTCTCCACTCTAGTCAGTCTCCAGTACCTCCAGAACATCCTTAACTGTATTCAAATTCTTTTTAATAGTGAGACGATTGATAAGAGTTAATTTAAATTCATTGATTTTGATAAAAAAATGCCATAGTCAGACAACAGAGAAGGAATAACAATGGAATAAATATTTCAATGAAACAAAGTTAGTTTCATAAGATTTCTCTTTTCTGCTCAGGTAGAGAAATGTACGATCAAAGCAAGAAACCCCTTCCGCAACAGTAAACCTACCCTAGGAACCTTGAAACTGAGAGAAGAATGGAAGGGTCACCGTTTGAAATATGGGCAATTGCAATTTTATGATCCTGTTTATGGCCATTTTTACAACTCTGTCCTGTGTCACGTCCGTTGTCAATATTCGTCACCTCGAGTCTGAAAGCTATGATGGATGGGGTAAATATCTCGCAAACTGGTTGAAAGCTTGATTGGTCGTCCACTTCAGATTCTTCATGTTTGTGAATATAAATTATTAATGCGTGAACTGCTGCTCATGTAACGAGTGAATGTTTATTTATTTATTTATTCCGTTTCACCCCTTTCTTCCCTTCTAGGCTTCTAGTTTGAGTAAGTATGAAGTGCACGCCGAATGAGTGAGAAGGAATAAATTCGAGCGACAGGTAAAAAGTACGAATGATTAGCTGAAGAGTGAGAAGTACGTAATATAGGAACGACTGAGAAAAAAGTATCTATGATAATATTGTACGAACGTAAGGAAAAAGAGAGTTAGTTGAGCACCAAGCTGTAAACAATGAAGATGTTTTTGAAAGAGATACCGACACTCAAAATAAAAAAAAATATAATTTTCATTCTGATTTTAAAAACGATTTAAGAAAAAATATTGTTGAAGGGTTGGAAGGTATGCTTACGAATTTTGATCGAGTTTAGAGACTGACGATGAAACGAGCTGCTACTTGTTAGAAAAAGAAATTAATAGTCGCTACCGGTGTTTCGGCATTCTCTGAAATGGTACCGTTCGCCCCTTTTCTAAACCGTGACCAGGCATCTTTCTCACCGGCCCGTTTCTAATTAGATGACTAGATCGATAGCGAGCCGGTGAACTCTGTATTTCATAGTCTACGCTTATGCATAGAAAAATTCTTACAGCAACTATTTGAAATCTTTGAATTTATTAAAATATTTGTAGGGAAACAGATATTCGAATTATTTTACACCTTGTATGACGAATTTATTTTATGCGTGGCGTTGCTTAGTGGCAAATATTTACTTTATGTTTAGCGTTGCTTAGTGGCAAATATTTATTTTATGTTTAGCGTTGCTTAGTGACAAACAGTCACTTTCCCCCAAAATAACAGAAGTCAGCTTAGACGAGTCAGTCGGTCGATTGCATCGTATAAAACAACGTCGTTTACGAAGACTTGTAGTCGATATTATTTCATGTATTGAAATATTCATTAAAATTTTCCTTATATACAGTTTCTAATTTAATCGGTTGCACGTTTCCCCTTATTACATCTCTAATAAAATCCCACATATTCGACAATTGAAAATTATATTTTCACGTAATATGTTAAGATAAATTGAATAAAATTAATAATAAATAAAAAATAAAAAAGGAATAACAATGAATATGAAATTTTGTTATTTTTTAACTGAACATATATAAACTGTTTTATGTATCCCATAAATAAATTAGTTACTACCATAAAATAAATTTACTGTAATTCAACTTGAAAATTTGTATAAATCGGAAAATAACTGAGGTAACACAGTAAGAACAGTTTAAAACTTTACCTTATTTATCCTAACACCAGAAAATTTTCATGGAAAATGGAAGAAGAGGTAAGATTGTAAATTACGAGTGGTTAGAAGTTAATGAAGATTCACGCAGCTGTAAAATCTCGATTCACGGTAGGAAATATAGCTGAAGAAATCCGCGTACAGCCACCAGAACGGCTACCGTTAGGCCCAGGACGAAAGTTATGAATTCTTTTGAGGTGCCAATAAAATTTACGAGGCGTGTGCCTGTGCTTCCGCAGGCCCATTCAGTGTAAATGGTCCTGCTGACCCACTGTCCTATTTCCTGTCCCATTTTCACTTCAGCGAACCTATGTTACCTCAAGGTCGTTTCTATCCTTGACGTTTTCACGAAAGTTTCTCTCGAGCTAAATGTGGGTCACTGGGACATCCCTGTTAACCCGGGGTCAGGGTCACATAAACCAAGAACCCCTCAGAAAAATTTAGTTTAAAACTCACGTTGCTACTTGGCTCCAGACTTTCTCTAAATCTCTCGTATTTACAACTGGAAATTTATTATTGAAGCAATAGAAATAACTTCTGAATTAAAAAATAAATTAAAATTGCATTAATTCTATACTAACAGTATATTAAAAAATGAAGAAAGAAAGTCACGTTTAATGTGAACACACGAGAAGTTATTAATTATTATTATGAATCATCCTTCCGTAATTACTTTCTGTTACTAACAAACCAAATCGTTTTTTAATAAGAATCGCCGAATCATTTATCAATAGCGTCTCCGGCAAATGAACCGCGTCGACAACTTTCACCGAAAATAAATACACGACGGACGAACGATGCGAGAAGAAGAGAAAAAAAAAAACGAAGCGGAGGGACGACGACGGTCTGATTTCATACGCAGTTTTCCGGAGGGCTCGTATATCGAAATTTGTCGCGGCGTTCACGGCTATCTTCCCTCCTCGCGCAGCTGTTTAACCAGCTGTAACGCATCACACCTCCCGGGCCCGGTAACGCCGTTGTGAGGCCCCGTGCCATCGCCTATACGCGGCGGAATTTTTTCACAAAACCCACGCGTGCATCGATAATGCGCTGCCTCTTCCGTGACCGCCGGCTTCCGTTTTCAATGGACTCTCACCCGCCTCTAAACTGTCCATTTATCTACACATTCAACAAGTGTCTTATATTATATGTATATTGGTTGACAACTAAGTGATTGCCGATTTCAAAAAAGAAGCAAAATTTCCTTAAGGAGGTTCTACCGATAACAGTTTTAAAATTACGAGAAATCTAAAATTTATGAGTAGATATTGGTTAAATAATGACTGTGTTAAATTTTGGTGAACTTTCATGGGACGAGAGAAAAGTTCTGAAGATTTAAATTTAAATTGTTTTTCGCAAATATCTAAGTTCCTATTGGTCGGACGATATATATGCATCGGATCGAGATCATAGATTGATAAATTGTCTACAACACTCATTCTTGGTATTTTTTCCTGCGAGTAACGGTTTCCAAAATAACGCGCGACAAAATTTTAAGTTTTCGAACCAAGCCGCGTACATCATTCTTCCGAAAACTTCAAGTAAGGCAGATAAGAGGTTTAAATCAGAATTAAAATTTCGACTCGGGATGACTTGTTGTATAATCTTCATTAGAATAGAAGATTCCCAATAGAACGTTCTACGTTCGACCTTGAAATATTAAGGTCACTCGGCCACCGGGTGCTTCCAGCCGGTTCGAGGATTTATGCGTTCATAACCCGTGCCAGTGAACACCAGTAGCGATCGCACTTCGCCTAACTCGGATCTACGTTTACCAGACAGTTCTTCGCAGGGTACCTCTATTGTGCCCGAGCCGAGCCAGGAGTAAAAGTGGAAAGTTGACGAAAGAAAGGTCCTCGTGGATGGCACAGTTTTCGAAAATTCGGGACCACTGGGTCTCTGGGCCAGATTGACGCAGCAGCAGTAGGACAAACGATCTGCATCCCAGAAGCGTGTCTTCCACCGGGGGGCGGTTTCTTTCCTCGAGATAGAGTCGCGCACCTCGCGGGGGGCTGATTTACGAGGAACCATCCGTGAGGGAAGAATCAAACGACTTCTGTTTGGCCACGCGACCCAATGCACGAGATAGAGAGAGAGAGAGAGAAGCAGCGCGCATCCCCTTAAAGAGACAAGCCTGACAAATAGTCCAGGGAGAGAGTCGCAGTGGATACGGGCGACAGCACGCCTGGCCGAGGTCCACTCTCGCGACCGGATTGAGATGTTTTCACAATGTTTGGTGGTGTTTGACAGTGGGCGCGTGCCGTGTCGCGCGCTACCTTTTCCAACAGACTCCCAGGTGAAATCTAGAGGACTCGTGCCGGGCGCTGACCCATTTTCACATACGAGAGCATTTCTCGGGGTGTTAAGAAAGAATTCAATCTGTACAGAAGCTTTTCTATGGACAACAATAGAAAGGGGGATTGAAGGCCAATAGCTTTTTAAGTAGACATTAGGCCATTTTTACTGAGCAGGTTTGGAGAAGGAACTTTGAATCATTTCTAAAACGGTCAGGGAAGTTCTAAGATATACGTCAGATCAAAGTTTTATACAAGATGTTTGAGAGAAAATAAAAAAAATGAAGTCAAAGCAATAATTTCTGGGATAGATTTGGCCATTTTTGGCAAAGAGGATTGAAGCAGCAACTTGGAATCATTTTTAAAATGGTCAGACAAGTTCTAAAATATACGTCAGCTCAAAGTATTATACAAGACGTTTGAGAGAGAATAAAAGAAGCTAAAGTCAAAACAATAATTTTTAGGATAGATTAAGCCATTTTTACTAAGCAGGTTTGAATCAGCAACTGGGAATCATTTCTAAAATGATCAGGCAAGTTCTGAAATATAGGTTGTTCGGAAAGTAATTTCGTTTTTTTTCCAAGAGGACTCAAGTTCATTTTTTCACATTTCAACAACTAATATAGCAAGGTTTGCTTGTGAATAATTTCGAGTGATTCTACGCAATAGTTTTTGGTATTACCCTTTTAAATATGGAAAGTGAAAAGTATCATTTTCACCATATTTTACTGCTTTACTATTGAAACGATACAAAAGCTGTTGAAGCAAGAAAAAGATTGTCCGATGTGTATGAAGAAGATGTATTTACAGAACGCCAGTTTTAAAATTGGTTTGCAAAATGTCGATTCGGCAATTTTGATTTTGGAGATGCACCACGTTCTGGAGGCCGGTTAAACCTGATGAAGATGAAATAAAGGCACTAATTGATGTAAACCGACGAATAACAGCTTGTAAGATCGCTGACAGGTTAAATTTATCGAATTAAATAAAATATTTATTCACGCCTTTCATTTTCATAAAAAAAAGAACGAAATTACTTTCTGAACAACCCTCAAAGTATTACACAGGACGTTTGAGAGAAAATAAAAGAAACTGAAGTCAAAGCAATAATTTCTAAGATAGATTAGGCCATTTTTAATAAACAATAATTAGGAAGCAAATTTTGAATCATTTTTTAAATTCGTTGTCATACAGGGATTACAGCATGCAAATGTATGAATCATTACAGGGAAGGTCTGAGAGGAAATTGCAAGGTTTCGAGGATTGTCTAGGTATTTACATACTCGCGGTAGCAATTGGTTTTTTATTCGGTTCCGCGATCGCGGGGAGATCTCGTGCCAGATGGAATCGTAACGGGAAACTGGGCACAGGTATAATGATCCATCGGGGCGATTACACTGAGCCGAATGCATAATTCATAGGTGCGGCCACGAACTTTGAACCGCGGCGCCTCACCCTGTGGCCCACTCCGCGGAGAAAGGGCTCCCGGGGGAGGAGTCCCGGGATGTAATTACGGCGTTCTTTCCTCGCCACACNTTTACTGCTTTACTATTGAAACGATACAAAAGCTGTTGAAGCAAGA
Source organism: Ceratina japonica (assembly GCA_019453355.1). NCBI lineage: Eukaryota > Metazoa > Arthropoda > Insecta > Hymenoptera > Apidae > Ceratina > Ceratina japonica. The sequence continues at coordinate 78,441 of SMSR01013982.1, forward strand.
AAAAGATTGTCCGATGTGTATGAAGAAGATGTATTTACAGAACGCCAGTTTTAAAATTGGTTTGCAAAATGTCGATTCGGCAATTTTGATTTTGGAGATGCACCACGTTCTGGAGGCCGGTTAAACCTGATGAAGATGAAATAAAGGCACTAATTGATGTAAACCGACGAATAACAGCTTGTAAGATCGCTGACAGGTTAAATTTATCGAATTAAATAAAATATTTATTCACGCCTTTCATTTTCATAAAAAAAAGAACGAAATTACTTTCTGAACAACCCTCAAAGTATTACACAGGACGTTTGAGAGAAAATAAAAGAAACTGAAGTCAAAGCAATAATTTCTAAGATAGATTAGGCCATTTTTAATAAACAATAATTAGGAAGCAAATTTTGAATCATTTTTTAAATTCGTTGTCATACAGGGATTACAGCATGCAAATGTATGAATCATTACAGGGAAGGTCTGAGAGGAAATTGCAAGGTTTCGAGGATTGTCTAGGTATTTACATACTCGCGGTAGCAATTGGTTTTTTATTCGGTTCCGCGATCGCGGGGAGATCTCGTGCCAGATGGAATCGTAACGGGAAACTGGGCACAGGTATAATGATCCATCGGGGCGATTACACTGAGCCGAATGCATAATTCATAGGTGCGGCCACGAACTTTGAACCGCGGCGCCTCACCCTGTGGCCCACTCCGCGGAGAAAGGGCTCCCGGGGGAGGAGTCCCGGGATGTAATTACGGCGTTCTTTCCTCGCCACACGCATCACGCGGCTGACACGGGATACATATTCCTGTCCTACATCCGCAAAAATTGCTACCGGATCACGGAGGCCACCAATCGTTGCAGGAAGCGAACATTACGCCTCGAATGTTTGCATATGCATCTTTCATTATTTCCGCACAATTTGCGATTATGGTTGGAGAACAGAAAGTATTTACTTGGATTGTATACATATAAGTTATATATAAATTGTATGTAGTTCTTTGATCCAATACTAAAAATTGTATACCGTTTCGAAATGTGTACGAATATTTATGGACTTCATTGTACATCCACGAACTTTACACAGCAATAATTCATAAAAGGTGTTTGAGAATGTATCAAGAACACGGGGTAGGTGTGACCCATTAAAAAGCAGTTTGGATGAATATTCAAACGGCGGCCCGGAAGTGGCACCTCGAGCGCGGGTGAAAAAAACTAGCGGCCTCTCCTCCAGTGGCCATATGCCGGATAATTTTGTAGATTGATGGAGAATTTCACGGAGCAACTGACACCCGTATAGTTATTATTCTCATAGATATATAGGAGGCTGCGTGTTGTGTTCTGTTGCACGTAACGCGGCTGTCACGCGAGCCCTGCCTCACGTTGCTTTGTATTGTATTAGCAGCCAATTAATCGGCATCCAATTGGCTGCTAATATCTTCCCAATTTATGATTAATACTTCGACACTCACCACCTTGTCCACGCAGTTTCATCAAAAGCTAATTGACTATGACTTCAGTTTGGGTCCCAGAAAATTCTTATAAAAATTCTAAATTTTGAACAATTTTAGAAATTAGATGAAGTGATTTTAAAATAGTTTTGATCGATTATCAGCTTTTTCCCCTTCGTTTTGACAGCTAGATATTTTTATCAGTCTGCATTAGTATGAGATAATTGAACTTTTGAATCGGGATAACATGCAAGAATTTTGTGAAAGGTTTCTGAAGAATCCTTTTTTTCTACGGGATTGCGGTAGTCCGTTTGACGAAAGAACAAGGGCAAGGCTCGAAAGAGAAAATTATGAAACCTTGAAAGGTACATCGTGAGAATTGACTTTACTTTTCTTAGATTAATTTTAAATTGAATGAACAATGTCAATTTTTATCCTTCAGCATTACAGGCTTTAAAAAAACGTAGGAAAATTGCTCGGAGGAAAAGCGTAGAATCGAAAGAAAGCGACGTAAATGTAGGTGTAAAAATGAGGGGTTAATTTATAAATATTAATTACTTAATGACAGAATAATTTATGATTTAATATTACAAATAGGGAATTGATAAAGATGACACGTGTGGGATAGAAAAGTCAAATGAGATTGCGAGGAGAACTGGTGAACGTCGAATAATTGCTTGAATATTTAATAAACTATTGACAATGTTAACCTAATCACAGATTACAGGTTTACGAAATGGTCGAAGTTAAGAATAGTGCGTGCGAGGAATGAGTGGCAAAAATGGGAAGAATATTTGGATCAATATGATAAATGGAAGTTCTTCACTTCTATGATCAAACTAAGGGTAAACGAAATAGTTAAAAAATGCAGAAAACGAACAATCCTAATTTTGTGTAGTTTTAGGTAATCCTGTTGCATAAGGAATGGGATAACACTTGCCACTTGCACCAGAGAACGATTATTCGACAGAAAATTCGATTAGAAAAAGTTCTCAGGTTTCTCAAATCATTTGTTAATAAAATTTATAAATAATAATGAATAATAATAATAATAATGAATAATAATAAATAATAATGAATGTTATTTAGGATAAGATGGAAATACAACATCGATGAGATACTTCCAAACGATTCCATAATTTTCGATAAAGTCAGTCAATTTGAATTAAATAAAATCTAAAAAAATCTATTAAAACTTAAATTAAATAAATTCCTTGACATTCATTCAATCTTTAAATCATAGATAATAAAAAATGAAGAGGACAGGAAGAAGCAGCTGGAACTTCGCCAGGAGAGAATGATCAAAATAATAAAAAAAATTGCACAGGAGATGAACAATGGCATTCGATTCATGAGGAAACCTAAAGATCGATTAAAGAAAATCACTTTAGAAGAAATCAGCCAGGAGAGTTTTGAAGAAATTTCGTTTGAGGAAATTCGCAGTGAAAATTTGATACCTGAAGAAAAAATTGACGAAGATGCATCTAAAGAAATCCTTCCGAAAATTAAAAAAGATGAAGAAGATTCAAAATTAAAATCCAGTGAAGACGAACCACGTGTTGAAGAGAAAACAGAGAATGATAAAGATTATCTTGAGGGATTTGTGATAAAAAAATCTAAATCTACGATAGAACAAGAATTCCCTGAAGATGTTTGCTTTTTTGCAATACCCAGCACAGTGACTTTCGACGTAAATATTTAATAAAAATATCTTCACACTCTTAGAAATAATAAAGAAAAATATTCCTTATTTCAGGATTTCGAAGTGAATAAAGTGTATTCGCGTAAATTAATAATTAGAAATAAAACCGTGAAATGGGCGTATCTGCGGTTCCATAAAATTTACACGGAAGTATGGGAACCCGGAATCGTCGAGGTTTCTACCAATTATTTTATCATTTAATAATTGCAAGATCAATTAATACAATAATTGGTAGTATAATAAATTAAGTGGAAACGCAGATTGACATCATGGATGCTGCGAGAGTTAAACCCGGGCTTCACGTGTTGGTCAACGTGAAATTTTCACCGATTCATGAAGAGATAGTGACGGCGGACATTGCTTTTCTAACTTTGAATCAGGATGATACTGAGAATTTCCATGAATTCCGTGTCCCCGTCCGATGCACTCCGCAGAGTGCTATACCTGTCTTAGAACCCAGAGAACTCAGGTAAAAAACATTTTCTGAAAATTAAAAGTCTTGAAAATGTCTAATTTATATTATAATTATAAATTATTTAGAGACGTTATAGTTCATTTTGTAGAATTTTATTAGATTCCCTTCGGCACAAATTTGGAAGTACAGTGACTTAAAGTACAACCAAAGGGTACTAACGATTTCTAACGAGGGTAGAAAATCGTTTTCCATAGTAATAGAGGAGAGGAACGAGTGGGATCACTATTTTTTATGGCACTTCGATCAGGCAGAGATACATTGCATTGAATCATCAATTTGGAGCACGAGTCAGTGTCAAATTAATTAAAACTGATTAATTATAATTAAAACTGAATTAATCTTTGATATTTCACAGGTGAAGATAACGAAGAAATAAATGCAGATAACAATGGAAAGTACATTTCGAATCTCGAAGACTCAGGAAAATTCTACCAAATTGAAGTCCCTCCGAAGTTCAAATGTAATTTGATTATTTCTTTCCGGCCTAGATACACAGGGGTGCACCACGAAATGTTGGAAATTCGTTTTTTAATGGACAATAAAATGTTGGGTGAACAGGTTTGTTATCAATCTCTTACGCAAATTTATTGAAGGGTTTTGTCTAATATTTTAATTATTTTTTACCAGAGTGTACCAATGTGGGCGGAGGTTGTTGGGCATCAAATCCATTTAGACCCACCATGTGTCGACTTAGGAATTGTAATGATCGACTCCGACGTTTGTCAGCAAATATTTAACATCATTAATACAGGTACATCCCTTAACAAAAGTTCAATTTCAAAAAGATAATAAAAATTTTATTTTATTTATCTTTTTATTTTTGAAAGTTTAGGTCGATGTAGCGTGGAAGTCTTAATAAAAACGCNGATACCAGAGGCGAACATTGTTCACATCGCCAAAAGGTATTTGAAAATACATAAAAAAATGATCATAAAATTCAACTTTATTGTGAATTTATATTATGTTATTGTATTTACTTTGTATATAC